>VMKM01003083.1:0-46913 GCA_008360985.2 Macquaria ambigua
CACACACACACACACACACACAGGCCCAATGACCCGCTGGAAAATGCTGGCACCCATGAGGCCCCAGACCGGTACCAAGAGCCCACACAAGGCTCACTCACTCAGCTTCATGCCCACAGCGAAACAAAGGGGATTTCATGTCTCTGTTTAAATCCTTCGGCTTTGGATACATTTTGGCTCCCCCTATATGGACCTTTTAAGAACTGATTTATCCTCTATTACTGAGGCACTGGGCCCAGATCTGGCCCTGGGCATGCTCAGAGCAGCACAGTATATTGCTCATGTGGGAAACAGGGACAGGATGACTAAATAAGAGACATTGTAAAATCACTGTTATCGCCTTAGATAGGGTGCAGGCACGTGATGAGCACAGATTAAAGCACTGAAAATGCACATTATGGCCTATAAGTGATGAGATATTTAGGCTAATCTGATCAACCCTTTTGCCAAAGCCTTCAAATCTCCTGTGCGTTGACAAATGTTGAAACAGCATCCAGATGAGTCAAAAGCCTCAAAAATTGAGGCAGAGATCTTGCTCTCTTTACATATAACTCGGTAGCCCTTCACTGGAGGCACATAGCGAAGGAAAATCAGAGCTCTGTGCAACAAGCTCTGCCCTCTTCACTTTGTCTGTTGAGTCAGTGCAACCAGGCCGAGCAGGCAGTGGATTGGCAATTCCTCTTCTATTTAGATTGATTGTGGCGAGAATGTATGTTGGTTGGTCTGGTTACCCGTGGTAATTAAATTCTAAAGAGAAGTAAAGGCCACGAGTGGCGGGAGAGTAAAACTAATGACTGCATGGAGCGGTGGATGCCATGGACAAAGTGGAAATGTGGATAAAAGATCTTCCCATGGATTACTGAAATAAAGCATGACGTACGGGTCAGCAGATTCTGACCATGTGAACTGCTCTGTAGGGTGATAAAATGGGAAACTATTTACAGCATAGCTGAAACAGATCATAACAGCGATGGGAAAAGAATATGAAACACTAGGTCACTGGTGGCGCAGGCAGAGGGCTGCTGCTGCATGGAACATTTGTAGGTAGATTTTAGAAGAGTTACAAGTGGATGGATGAATTTCTGTGTTGCACTTGTAGCATTTTACATGTGAAATTATGTTTATTAAATTATAAATAATTATACTGCAGTAAATCCATATAATGCAGGGCAAACAAGATACACCAGCAGTGATTCAACAGAGCATCATTGCATGAATTTAAATATCAAGTGCATTGGTAAACATAAAACTCATTATTTATTTTTTTTGATGGGAATTAAAGAAATGTTTGAAATTTTGGGAAATTCAGTTATTTGCTGTTTTGCCGAGAGTTTTGATGAGAAGACCGATTCCACTCTCATGTTTGTACGCTAAATATGAAGCTAGCAGCAGTCAGTTAGCTTAGCTTAGCATAAAGAATGAAAGCAGGGGGTAATTTTTACACTTCTGTTAAACAAATGAGCAATAACCTGTTAATTAGTGAGCTTTAGAGGTGCTAGTAGACCTATTTTGTTACCGTTAGACAGAGCCAGGCTAGCTGTTTCCCCCTGTTTCCAGTGTTGATGCTAAGCTAAGCTAACCGGCTGCTGGCGATACCTTTATATTTTCCATACAGACATGAGAGTGGTATTGATCTTCTCATCCAACTTTATCCTTCTTTGTACCATCTGACATACCACTTATTGGAAGGAGATGATTATATGAACTTTGTTTTTTGCTTTCTTGCTGGTCATATTCAAGCCTTCCTAGATATTATACCGTTTAGAGGAAAAACTGCCAGCAAACATTTTGCTGTTAATCTTTCTCTTAAATTTGCCCATGATATTTTTCTATCTGTATATTCGGCTTTGCTCTTTGATGGAAGAAACTGGAACATGTGAGAAATAGAGATTTAAAAAAAAAAAAACTAAATAAAGAGGGAAGGAGAAAGGCTGTTGGAGATGAGAGGGTGACTGAAGATGATGAAGATGTGAAGGTGAGGGGGAGGATATAGGTGGGGAGAGAAGGAAGAAGCAGGGGAGAGATGAGGAGGATGAGAGGGGAGAATATGACAGGATGGCAATGAAGAAAGACCATAATATGAAGATCCACTTTTCTGATTATTGTGAATCTGATTACAGACTGCTGACATTTTGTATGTCACCACTGCTAACACACACACACACACACACACACACACACACACACACACACACACAGATCAACTGTCGACACTCAAAAACAGATTTTTCTCATTTTGTGATGACATCTGTTCCACTGCTCCAGAGATTACAATTTTCTGACCTAATAGGGTCTACCAACTGGCCATCAGCACATTTAATGTTAACTAGAAATTGACCAATAACAGTTTATTAAGGCTGCTCACAATTTTGGGCTCGGGTCTGGCCTGAAGCCCACAGATCGATCAATATCTGTGTCTCATTCTCCCGGCCAATGTATCACCCGGCCAAGCAAACCATACCTACATACAGCCGCTGAAAAGCAATCCACAAAACCCTCGGTACTATATGAAACTGTGTCTGCCTGTTCCTACACACACAATTATATACTGTTAAAATGTCCTGAAGAAACTGTGTACTGTGCATCGTTAGCACATTAACATATAGAATACAAACTGTCAGCGCTTTAGTTGGCATCGCCTATCAGAAGTTACATGCACAACTGCACATTTCTGATAATCTGAGGCAAATACTACACAATTATTATATTTGGAAAGTGCTGAGGCTATTCTCATCTATTTATCACTATGGTTGAAGTGTTCTGAGCCGCACTTGGCTTACCGCATGAAAGTATTAACACCTATATGGATATAGGTTTTGGAAGATGGAAGCCCTATTGCTAATACATTTTTTTAATGGCTGGAGCTCTCAGCAATGTTTACCTCTCTTGAGGCAGTGTTGCTGAAAATTGGTAAGGGAATTGAGTCTTGGTTTGGGAACCGCATTCCTAAAGGTGTGGAATAGTTTCCCCTCAGGTTTCAATTCCGAAGTGTCTATCAAGTTTGAAATTAACATTCACCTGTCTGTGTGTGGAGTTTTTTTTTTTTCCCCTTTTGCTGTTGTTGTGCTAGGCTGAACTTTTCGAGTGGTTATTTTCTCATCTCTTAACATCTGATGAACCGGCTGGTAAATCAATCAATGAGGAACAGCTCTAAACTGGAGTCAGACAGGCAATAACGAGACAGACAGACAGAGAGACAGACAGACTGAGAAAAGTTTCATACTGTGGCTGTGGAGACCTACAGGAAAAAGACTTGACAACAGTGCCGCCCCGTTGGGACCGTTTCCGCTGTTATCAATCATGTTTGGACAAAATAAAAAAATAAAAAACACCAAGGCAATATCTTCCTGCTCTGACCTGGGCAGATAACGGCAATACCAGAAAACTCTCCCATCACCACTATCATCATCTCTACCCAGGTACCTGCAGCAATCGCTAACAAAAACTGGCACAAAATGGCACAACTCTCTTCCGAAATACAAGAGAAGAAAAATGTTATTGGCTTTCTCTGAAAACTTGTTGCAAAACTTCTGCACTACTCTTCCGTAAAGTGATGCAGTGCGAGGCCATCTCAGCAGGGGGTTGAAGCCCGAGCGACAGAAGAGAACACGTACTGTACCTCCACCGTCTTGTGGGACCAAAGCTGGTGAAGCGAGATAAATATGTGGTCTCTCTCTGTCAATCTTTTATGCAGGAAGTGACAAAAAAAAGCTGTTAACATTCTTTCTCTGCTCTGATTGCGTAGGTTCGTTTTCATTTCCTTCTGATTTTCTGGGTGCGCGCTGAGTGTTCTGTTAGTTATGCTAATTGTCTCCAGACCTCCCGCGAAGTGCGATCCTTTCCCAGTTGGATGGCTGTGAAGTTGTTTGCCCAAGCAGATGAGTCTGTGTGTGCCTCTGTGTGTGTGTTTACAGTGCGCAGCTACAATGTGTCACAAAAGCTTTAGTGATGCTGCGCACGTGCGTTTGTGTGTGATTATGTGTGTCGGGGTGCATCAGCACGGATCTTCATGTGCCAGCCACGGTTAGGCGCGCTGTATTCCCAATCCTCCGAACACTGAGTGAAGAAGGAAAGCAGGGCAATGTTTCATCTTAATGCTGTCATATATTGATTATTCTCCTTTTCATCCTTTCCTTTTTTGATCCTATTAGTAAAGCAAAACCTGTGGGAAAAGAAAGACACTTCGCATTTCTTTTTCCCCAGTGGATTACATCCTATGGATTTCGGGGAAAGCAAATGACCATGACCTATGACTGAAGAAATAGTTAAAGGAGTAAAATCCCCTCATTTGTCATGCTGTCTAAAGCCTACACCTTTCTGAATTCTCAGGTTTAACTCAATGTAAGCCTCAGTATTTTCATTTGAGCTGATCAACCCCAGACCTGCCTGGCTGTTTTCAGTCATCATCAATAATTGCTATAATATTAGCATTATATTATTAATATTATTAACTGATCGAGCGATCACACTGGACAAGGAAAAACTAGGTGCACCGTTATGAATTTCCTGCACAGAGATAAGTGCTGGACCGTCCTTGTGCAGTACAATCACTGTGCAACATCAAAGTCAGTTCCTGTCAATCACTTAGCTTGCACAGCTAATGACATTAGCTAATGCCATTAGCTAACTAAGGGAGGTGGGGGGTGGGGGGCTCACCACTCATTCCAGTTACATGTCTCCAAGCCTGATGCTGATGACACTCTCTGCTGATGAAACAACCACTTTTCCAAAATGTTCTGTCTTTACCACAGACATAACGCAACAAAGGCCCCCTTCAGTTTGTAGCAAATTAGATGGAAATGAAAAAGCCTTGGAGGTATGAGGTGTGTTCCTGCTTGTATATGAACTCTGGAAGCTCAGAGCGTTTTTCCAAAAAACATAAGGTATGCCAGGTGGATGAAAAGGGTGTATCAGCAGGGGGCAAGACTTGCCTCAAATCCATTGAATCAATTAAAAATTGTTCATTGCCAATAAGGCACTTAGTGTCAACCCTCTTATGAAGAGGTGCTTATCTAGGTCACCCAGGCACAACTCAAATACTGTATGCCTGTGTTAGGATTTAACTTATTTTCTAATTAATTAATAAATTAATTTCAATTAACGTTTTTGCTAACACAAAGATTTAAGGATGATGCAAAAAACAACTTAGAAAATATTCCTTATATTACATCAAATACTGAGTTTTTCTCCATCACCAGCTGCAATACCAGCTGTACTTCTACAGTTGCCTTGGTAATGAGCCTTCTGCTGGCAAGGGAGATGACATTTTAACCCAACCCTGTCACCTTGAAATTCTGTTTATATACTACTAATTTGCAGCTAATGTATATACCACTAATTTGCAACAGTTTTGACAAAAACATAATGTCTGGATTATCTTTTTTATCAACATTACATGCAGATGTTGTTAATGAACACATCTGCTGATTTGAAACATGTTTCTAATGTTTTCTTTTGGTCATGTTTAGACATACACAGCAGAATGATCATGGTCTTGCTTTAATAATGAAAAAGTGAACAGTGACTTTAACCCAAATCTTGATTTTTCACTAAGCTTAACCAAACAGCTGGATGACCACATGCAGGAGGTGAACACTGGTCTCTGGTGGTGTCACAGCCCTGCGACTTGCGTGTGGAAAAAAAAAAAAGTATCACTTCCTGTACTGCAAAAAACTGCCAGTGAACATAATTTAGGAAGCAATTACGTTTCCAATAAAATGCACTCGGCAAAAAAAAAAAATAGTATATAAACATAAATTCTAGCAGACAGAGTTGTTCAACCAAGTATTAGAAAAAAGTGAAATACTGAATAGGATGAAGCGAACGATTAGACAAAACTGAGGTGAGGACAGTTATTGCTGCTGGACAAATGCACAAAAACTAAATTTTAACAAAACTACAAGGAGGAATGACTGCTGCTGAGCTCTCATGACTGTAACCAATCATCTCTCACCATCCTGTTGCGTTTATTCAGCATCGCTGTAGCTAACTTGCGGTGGTAATTGGGGTGGAGGTACAACTATCCACAGTGCAAGGTCTCTCAGTTTACTTCATTCCAGACCACAATACATAGTAGCTTTTTGAAGCATACAAACATTTGGGGTTTGTACTATAAATTTTACTCAACACCGTTCTTTACATGAGCCTTCACTTTATAAAGTTGTGTCTCTGTGTTATGACCCATATAATGTGACATATGGCTCCCTGGTGTAGCGTTTCCTTCTGCTGCTCTCTGGAGCCTTGTGTAAAATACAGTGTCATACAGGCCAAGCCAGGCTTCATCTATCACTGTATAATACAGCACTGCATTCAGTGATAGCACATTTTCGCACTGGATTTGTGAAATTATTATTCAATGTGCGCTTGTCTAGAGGGCTATTGCTTTACAGACAAAATGTTGTGTTCCTTTCAGTGTGATAAACTTTGACTTTGCCTCTGGAAAGTCAAACACTTTGTTCTGCGATGTTTAAGAGACTGACTCAGCTTCCTGGTCAAGGCCTCCAGTAACAAGTATCCTAGTGCTTGTTTTATGATAATGAACATTACAGCTCATAGAAATGCCTTTTGAACCATTTAAGGAGAAAACAAGAGTGAAAAAAAAGGAGAAGGGGAGATTTCGTTTTCACACGAGACTTTTCTACAAGGTCAGCTTATTCTATAGGCTTCTTCTTTTTCTTTCAGCAGAATCACTACCCAGAAGCACGCAGCCCTGCCAACCTCCTCCCAGCATTAAATCGAGAGATGCTCAGAGCCAACAAGTAATATCCCATGAGACTTTGCTCTCCGGGAGGTAGACGCCAGTTTAGATTTCACGGCCTTAATGTGTGTGCTGGGCTCTTCCTCTCTCCTAACATTGGCATGAGATAATCTGTTTTGGTCTCAAGTTTTTCGACCGTTTCATCAGCAGACTGTTAAACACTCACAATGTGGAAACCGAGGCAAAAACAGTCCACAGAATGAATTCAGTCCTGTGAAATCCACTGCAGCCTCTAAAGGATGCCTGTCGTGGCAGCACTGGTAATTGAAAAACATATTTTTGGTCGTCTGTTCTTCTGAAAAACAGGTCCTACCTGTTACCAGTTTGAAACTTTTAGTTTAATTCAATATGAGCTTATTGATTGTAATTTTAAAAATGACAAAAAAGTTCTGAGGAATTCAAACTGAAGCAGGGGAAGATATGCCTTTACAAGTCGGTGCAAGCATTGTAAAAACACTACCTCTCAAGTGAAAGAAAAACGATCAGAATAACAAACAGTGCAACTGAAAAGGTTAACAGGAGCAATTAATTTACTTGTTAGAGCCAGGGACAGACCGGGACTGAAAAACATCCTTGAACTTTGACCAGCCAACCACAACTGGTGCGCGGACACCCATCAGCCTCAACAGCACTATCACGATAGGCGATAATAACGCTGAATTGATTAAAAGTCAAGAACATACAGTATGTGGAAATAGCATCAAAGCTTAATGAGCTACAGTATGCAGGGCTGATCTTGGTCCTCTGGGGGCTCATGTGGAACTTGCTAATGGGGCTCATTAACTCTTTTTAATTCAAGAATCACATACCAAATATACACTTTACACTGTTTAGAATACTGGTGTATAGCATTCAGGTTTTGCGTGAAGACCCTTTCTGGACAGGTGACCTTACCACCTAACAGAAAAAAAAGGGAACATAACATTTTCTATGTACATCAGCAAAACACTGCATTCTTTGTGATCTCTGCTTTTTTTTCCATATCTTATTTATTTAATATAAATTAAATAACCCAGCCCAGTATCCTAGGAAATAAATTCATATTAGACCTCACGATTTGCCAACATTCAGTTCTAATGCAGGAAGTAGTGTGCCCTTTATGTAGAGAGGCAGAGAGGTCGGGGTGGTGGACTTTCATGTAGGAGACCAGAGTTCACCTGCCATCACAGACATGCAATAAACGTTCACTTTTTAAAAAAAATAAATGCTAACCACAATCTTTCCCTAACCTTGACTAAGAGTTTTAGTTGCCTAACCATACCTTAATCATAGTTTATTTGGCCTTACCACAATCTTTCCCTAACCTTTGCTAAGCAGGTAGTGCTGATCAGACATCTGAAACTACCAGTTGTTGTATTTCACCTACCATTCAACATGACTTTCTTAATACTAAATAAATCATTTATAAGTGCTCTACAAATCAGTAATAACCAACTATGCCCTATAAGAGACTTATAATGGTGATAAAGTTGTTATAATGAATAAATAATTGATTTTGCGTTGCCACATTCGGTGCCCAAATGTAAGCGAAGGATCCCTCTGGTTGGCACGGTATTAATAAAGTTGTTCATAACTTTTATAAGTTTGCCTTACTTTGAAGTGGTAGGCAGTTCTTCACCCCTCAAACTTTCTCCATCTGACTAAGAGATGACAATCCTCCAATCTGTCTTGTTTAAAAAGCTGCCTGTATCACATCCTATAGCATGCCAGGCTATGTGGAGTATTTCCAAATGTCCTGATGGCCAGTCTGACAGTATGTGAGTGTGTGTAGGTATCCTCTACAATATGTGCCTGTCAGCACGCGTGTCTCATAGAGACAACCTAGAACCTCTCAGTGAAAGCAATCAGATGGCTGGAGAGTTATAATATCCTCTGAGACGCTGCACACCAGGGGGTTGACTGACAGGATGGAATTTTTTTTTCCTCCTCTCCACTTTCACCTGCAAAGATTAAGAGGCTGACCAGATTCAGAGAGATATAGATTAGTCTTTGGCCTACCTGTATATTTGTGGAGTGGCTTTCACCTGGTGAAAAGAGCCACTCACCTGATTTTTTTTCCTTCTTTTTAATACATATTTTAGGGAACTTTTTGATTTTCTGTTTTTTCCCCACCACTTTTCCAATTGGTTATAATAGCATTTACACATCAATTAATTGATGAAATTCACTAGAAATAATCCACTAGACCAAGTAAGATGAGCAGTCAGCCACCGTTTAACCAATATCACTTACTTGAAAGTTAAAACAAAACAAAGGGGAATCTCCCCAAAATTACAACCGTCAGCTTTTAAACTGTGTTGCATGCGTAACTCTGGTAAGTAGTCGGCCAAAGTTGAACCAGGAAGTAGCTCTGCTGAATCTGAGCGACATTTACAGCGAAGAGTTTATGTAATAATTTTAATATTCACCTCTGTTTTCACTTCCTGAAGAAGTGGTTAATAAGTTCCATTCGTTCCATTGCATGTACGTAAAGAAACAGTTTGACATTTTTCGGAAATACGCTTATTTGCTTTCTTGCCGAGAGTCAGATGAGAAGAATGATAACGCTCACGTCTGTCCGTTAAATATAAAGCCACTGGCAGGACAGCTTAGCTTAGCTTATCTCAAAGACTGGAAACAGGAGGAAACGGCTAGCCTGGCTCTGTCCGAAGGTAAAAATGTATCTAAATCGCCCTAATTAAGATGTTGTATCTTGTTTGTTTAATTCGTACAAAAAACAAAGTGTAAAAATGCCGTTTTGTGGAAGGGTTATGTGCAGTACTATTTCTTGGCTGGGTGCAGTAGCGTCTTGTGCTCACAGTGAGGTTGTCGGGCTAACAGCGAAGCATCTTATACGCTGTTGACTTCCGGGTTATTATAAAGTAACTGTACTTTTACTCGAGCACAGTTTTTGGCTACTCTACCCACCTCTGCAAAACTGGCTGTTTATATTCAATCTGTCAAACCATCTGACACCTCTTGTTGCTAATGCACCCAGGTTTAGTGAGGCTGCTGCATTCCCAGATCTCAGCAGTGAAATTCTTAAATGAAATGTTATCAAATGGAAGGATAGACAAAACTTCCAAATTAAAATGTGTAGTTTCCGAGTGAGAAAGGGTGTTTTACATATGCCTTTGATTGGCAGGTAAACTGCGAGGATGAAGACACAGGATTTAGTCTTTCCTACATAGCACAGGTCTGCCCAAGCCCACACATCTTGCAAAAGCACACATAACGCAGGCAAATACATACACTTGAGCACCCCAAAACATAACCACAGGCAGGGCCACACATTCACCCACACACAAGTTTTTCCAAGTGCAGAACTGCTCAAACTTAGCGAAAAAGGTGCTTTTCTCTTTTTCTGGGTTGTGTCTGCAGCCTGTTGTTATTCCTGGTGCTCTGCAGTGCCATGCTCACACACTGCATCCCATTCAAGTGCTGCTACAACAGCCAAACCCACACACTCTCCAGGCAACTGTCACAGTTCATTCATGTTAATATTACAAGACATTTTGTATTATGCCACAGCAGCTTACAGCTAATTATATGTCTCATAAATCATATATGTCCTCTTGGCTGAAAGGAAATAATTAGCATTTCATTAACTGCTCCACACTGAATAGCTAAAATCACTCTATAAAGGTTGATGCATTTACAGTGTCTCTCATTATGTGACCATTGCCTTTCATTTCCATAATTCTTGTTCGGCTGTATGAACACAAGTGCTCATTGACATTAGCTGAGGTTTCTCTGGGCTCTTACCTGCGCACAGGAGAAGCGCGGTAAGTCCCACGCGCCGGAGCGGCCCCATGTCTCGCCGCGGACTCGTGTTTGTTCGGGGGAAGCCGCCGGATGACTCCCTCAGCAGAAAGCCGCACAACTTTGCACGCGATTTATCCTCTCTGAGCAGTTCTCCATTTAAAACAAAACAGTTGTATTCCGTGCGACACCACCTGCCATCACAGACACGAATGCACGGTCAGTATCATCCCCCACAGACACAGGTACAGGCTATGGTTTTGATCTTAAAGAAGGCAAACAGGGGAGAGAGAAGTCCACATTTGTCGTTTTTGCTCCCAAAATGGTGAATTTACAAAGTAGCCTACATGTAGGCCTAATGAATCAACTTCTCACACGCCTCTTTGTTGCTGAGCTGACTCTTCGTGTTGATTTAAATGTTAATTTCTGAGGATAAAACAGGTGCGTCGGGGTGTGTGAGAACAAACCGCCTGTCACCAATCACACCCCGCAGCCAGCACCCAGGAGGTTTCATATTTGACAAATATGTGCTGAACGTGTCAAGGATTTATTATTCGTCTCTCTCTATCTATCTATCTGGGCTTTGGAAAATAAACACTTGTAAAACAACCATAAGGCGACAAAAAGCAACACAAACGTCGTTAAATGGAAATAAGAGTTAAGTCTGTGAAATTGATGCATTTGTTTCTTTGCTTCTCTTACCATTTCTCTTATTGCACTGGATACGGCGCCGCGGTCTCATCCAATACTGACATGTGACATTAAAATACACCCGTCTCGTCTCGTCAGGCTGCAGTCTTTTCATCAACGACAAGAGCAAAAAAAGTCCTCCACAATCTCTGTTTCCCCAAGAGATCTCATGGCACGCGCTGCTATTTTATTTTCTTCTTCTTCTTTTTCATAGAGTGTTGGATTCACAGCGGTCCAAATCACCTGGATGCGGCGAGTGACATGTAGCCTAAGTAGGCTACATGCGATGTCTAACAAATAGTCCTCCAACTTTCCACGCGATGAAGAAGCGTACACAGATCAGAGGCGGTGGGGAAGTGGACCCCGAGCTGTTGCCGCTCTGCACCCTGTGGGGCTGTGGACCAGAGAGTGCTGGTGCAGAAACTGAGAGGGGGGGGAATGGGACGCGCACTCCGGGCTGGATTGGCAAATTAGAGGGTTTGAGGGCGTCACGTAAGCAAGTATTGTGCCATCCAATTCCCGGCTGATATCACATGGGGGTTGCGCTTTTCTTTGTCCCAAAACCTTTGGAAAAAAGAAAGTTAACGGTAAATTAGAAAGGGGCTCCGCACCTCACGATGGAATATGTTTAATTATATTTTCGGTTGGATGGTGAAAATGAGCATAAGGCTGGGACTCTACAGGAAGACAATAATCACATGTTAAACAGTAGATAACGAACACTGCAGATTTGCATCTTTATTAAGTGTAGTCAAACAGCATGGATTTTAGTAGCATCATTCTAACACTATTTTAAATAAACATTAAAGAGAAGCTTGGCATATAAATACAATCCACAAGATACGAAACAGAAATCTTTAGATTTGGAGAATTTCATGATTAAAAGGCTCTAAACTGCAGGTTAAAGTGCTTAACAATGACACAAAAGAGCACACAATAGATTTTTATTTTACCACTCCCATAACCTGGATGGATCATTAGTGTCCAGTCAGTGAGGAGAGGAGAGGAGCGGAGCAGAGTGAAGCTGTGCAACCTGTTGTGCCATGGGTCGTTCAAGAGAACCAACAGTGCCCCCTACGGGCCACCTTTGACCGCACACTACTGCCCTCAGTGAGCTTCATGACTCATGACTCAGACATGAGGAGGTGCTGCATAAATATTTTCTTCAGCACAACTGTAGGCTGAACATGGTGATGTACATAAAGGAGCAGTGACTCCTTAAGTGGCATCAAGACTCAATAAATAATAGCAAAGGGTGTTTGCAGAGCTGCAGCCCTGGAGCAATCACTGTATAACACTATGTATCTAATGTATATGCTGGGGTAGACAAAATAAAGTGAACACCTTAAATATGAAGCAAGTAGGTCACATTGTCTCTCTGTCACGTTTATTCAAATAGTTCAAAAGTTTCACAAAACGTAAGGAAAAACTCAAACTCCTTTGACAGGAAAAAGAAATGCAGGGAACCTCAAGAAGAGCAGCATATGGCAGCAGTACAATTACAATATTAAAGTGACACTCCAGCAATTAAGTATTGCACTTCGAAAAAGTTGGGGGACTCACAAGAGACAGATTGTATAAGTAAAGGTTAAAAGTGATACAACAGCTTTAAGTGACAGAAAGTGGTTAATAGCATTCAGGATAAAAGAGCAGCAATCAAAACAGTGTCACCAGCTGAAAACACATTTAAACTTTAAATCCAGCCTCCTATCAGGATATCACCTCTGCTTTTGCCCACTTTAATTTGCATTAAAACACCCCACCACCCCCCTTTACTTTCATTTCTTTTGACAAAGCTTCTCTCTTACTGGTTCATTTCACAGTCAGAAATATTCTGAGGACACAGAGGCTCTGACCTTTACAGTCCTCTCCAGCTGCTTGTAATGTTGGCAATCTAAGAATTTAAGCTTATTGCAGTCAGTATAAGTTCCACTGATGAGAACATTGGATGCGTGCCTAAAATACAAAATGTTAAATGTCTGTCTTGAGCAACAGTGAAAGAGCATATTATCAAACCTTTTCTCCTTTGTGTGTCTTACTCAATTTTACTTTTACAATACAGAAATCAGGAAGACTTACATATCTATTTTATATTTTGCAAATATCCAAGACCCTTTTTACCCATTTCACTCATGTATTTCAGTCATTTTTGATTCCCTGTCTGGAAGTGACAGACGTAACTTAGTGTTGCAGGAAAAGACACACTGTACAACCCTTCTTAGAAGATGCAGTGGATTTCACAGGACTGAAGTCATTCTGTAGCTCGTATCACCTAATAGTTCCCTTACTGAGTGTTTAATAAGCTACTGATGAAAGAGGCAAAAATAGACTTAAAACAGATTATCTGATGGAAGTGTTAGAGGAGGGGAAAGACTCTGCGTGACCCTGCACAGACACACATCCTGGCTGTGAAATCTCCGTCTACCTCCTGGTGAGCAGAGTCCCGTGGGATGTCACTTGTTGGCTCTGAGCGTCTTCCTGCTTTCCTTCTGGGACAGGTTGCTACAGCTGCGTGCTTCTTGGCAGCCGCTCAGCTCGCAAAATAGAGAGAAGTTATAGAATGAGCTGACTTTGTAGAATTCTCTGATATAAAAGAAATCTCTCGTTCTACCCTTCCCTTAATTACATAAAGGGGCAGCCCTTTAGTTGGTGATGTTCAGTGTCATCAAGCAAGAGGCACGACCAGAGAGCTGAACTGTAAACACGGTGTCACAGACAGCGAAATTGCCCACTAAACATCATAAGTGACTTTCCAACAGTAGAGTCACATGGCACATAACTGTAATATAGTATCTGCGGTTCGTGCCAACTAATTCACACACGCACACACACTGTCACAGTCTGAGATTCATGTTTTCTTCCTTCAAACAGGCTGCAGGAGCAGCAAGTTAAGGCTACTTGATGTCTTTTCTCTTAGATACTGCAGTTTTTGCACTTTTTGTACTGGGTATGCAACCTAACTAACATGGTATATTATATTTACAAAAATATCCTTTTACTGAGCTACTATCTTGCCATTTTAGTCTTTAATTATATACTTTTACGTCTGTGTTAAACATTTAAAGCTTCACTGATATCTGAGTTGTTGAAAGTGTCATGCTCTTCCTTCAAATGGATCCTAGATTTAAAGCGGCTATAGTCAATATTCTTATAAAAACAATGGATCAAGTGACTGCGTGTAATGTGAATGTGGTCGCTCGTCGTCACAAACCCACAGAGAGTTAGCACCCAACTCTGCTGTTCCGCTCAGCTCTACAGAGCATTTCAGCACCTTTTAAGTCACCGTTTTGGTTCACTTTCAGCGCTCTCATAGTGTCATTTTTGGCTGCAGCTGCCAGCTGTTTTTAGTGGATAAGCTTTAAAAACCCACTATATGCTACCTGCTTAGCATCAAACGCCAGACAGTCTCTGGACACCATATGCCTGGTGTTGCCCCTTTGCTCCCTCATTACTGTATAAGACCAGGAACACTGCAAATAAAACCAAATTTGGCATGTTCTCACAGGTTTGTGACCAGAAGAAAGTAGGCTTTGATCACAGACTGGCCAGTCACACTTGTTTAAATCTTCCCTAGACACCATCACCTGCAGCTGGACTATAAAGTCACGTGATAGACTGCAGGTCTTATACAAGTAATTTGGCATGCTTGTTTCTGGTTTATGTTTTTTTGCGAGTCAAGCCTGGTAAGTGTGACTCTTCAGTGTGCTCCCATCACAACTTTACAAGCTCCTCCATCTGCCGAGGACACCGTTAAACGAACAAACCTGGAGTCGCAGTGAGAACATGAGCGTTTGCTTGCAGCTCTGTATTTGACAGCACTCCGACAGCCTTGGATAACACACCATGTTCGATCTGTCTGCTGTATACTGCTGGCACTACAACTAAAGAGCCTGTGCTCAGAGATCTATTGGTAAACAGCCGATGTGGTATTTCCTTGGGTGAAGTTCACAAAGTGGTGTTGTCAGTTAAGCTTGTCTGGTCACTTGTGCAGCTGTGGGATGAACAGAAGCATCTCCTCCACCAGTGACCCGAACACAGCAGCACAAGTGGTAGCGTGGAAGGAATCTTAAAGGGCTCAGTGTGAAGTATTAATCACATTGGTCTTTCTCTATAAATGTTAAATTGAGCGGGTTAGCTGGAAGCCCAGCTGCACTGTTAAGTTTTTACAACAAAAGATTTTGTAGTTAAACTGTTTCCTTCATAATGCAGTAGATATTGAACTCACCTACATAAAGAGTGAATGCGTCAGTAAATGCACCACTGATATTATTAAATCTTTTTTTTTTCCCTTTCCATGTCTCCCTCATACGCACACATGTTAATTAAGGGTCATTACCAGAGGCTGACCTGATTAGAGGTTTAAAAAGAAAAGTGTTTGATGCCTTTCTCACAGCAGGAGCCACACAAACAAAACAATATCATAATGTGCTGATGAATGAGAGAAGAAAGGCAGACGCACAATGACAGCGATATGTAATGAATAAAAGATCAGACGCTGCTGTGAAACACGTCTTCCTTCACAATGTGTTGGTCCTTCTAGATATTCCTCAATGCACATGAAGGACCAGAGAGGTCAGAGACAAGACTGTCACTGAAATTATCTGAGAAACGGGGACAGCCGGAGAGAACCATTAGCGAAGTAAACATGTTGTCAAGCTGGCTGATTTATCTCATCACAAAGTTTTCTATTAGTACATCATGACCATGGAAAATGCTCATTTCTGACTACAATTCTATATTTATAATGTATATTTTATATATATATTTATATTCTATAAGGTGGCACAACAGGACATCTCAAACATAGTTCTGGTCAACATTTTAACCACCTTTCTGCACGAGTGCACAAGGTATAGAGTTGCGAAGTAGGAGACATTGCCGATCTCAGAAGTATTTTTTCCCTATTTCAAAGTTTTCTTTTAATTTATTTTTTCATATTTATTTTTATAGGGACAAATATGTAGCATAAACCAATGCCACACACCACAGCATTTATGAGCTAATTTGCAATGCCTGTCCCTACATGGGCCTTTAAAATACATAAATAAGTAATAATATCAGTAAGTGACAGTGTGGTTTAATACAGGTCCCAGAACTCTGGGGGCAGCAAACACTCTGTTAGCTGGTGTATCTGTTTACAGTGCAGCCAAACAAACTCACGTGGTTTAAAAAATGTTTGGCCTTTTTCTGCCATGCCATGAGCAACTGCAACCTCATGTTGAGCATGGCATGAGTAGTTTTCCACATAACAAAAAAAAATTTGTCACGCTGGTTTATATGCATGCATCATTTCCTGTGAATCACTTGTGGGTGTAAAGGAAATTTGAATCCATCGCTGGAATGGCACACTCTGCCACTAACAATGAAAACTAGTACTGTATATAGAGAGGTAAATACATAGAATGGAGTATAAAATGTGTTGTTTGTTTTAATGAAAATCTTAAAAATTATAGCTTTAAATGTTCCTCAACAGAGAAACACAGGAGTTTCCTTGTCAATTGAACTATACTACGGGTTTATGTTATAGCTATCAGTTGCCTCAGCTGCCATTACTATGGAGAAGAAGGTGGAATCAGAGCTGTAGCAAATTTACAAATGCTTCTTCGTTGAAATCACTAACAAAACACCACAGTCGCCAAATGTATCCAAAATTGACTCAGAATCCGAAAGTAAACTGATCTCATCTGCTGTATTGTATATTGTATTATCAAGTTTCTACAAAGTGTAATCCTTAGCTTCCGCTTGCCATTAGTGTCGCACTAAACATAATTTTAAGTGCAATGATTCGATGTTTCCTACTGAAATGCTGTTTGGGAGTCATAGTTGAGATCTCTCTCTATGTTTTTACATACACAGGCTTGTACCTTTTGACTTTTTCATCAAAGAACCAGACATTTTTTATTGCAGTTGTTCATCTTTTGTACTGATAATTTGACCGTGAGAGTTTCACCCCTATTCAAGCTTACAAAGTGCTCCCACTGCCAGTCACCTTGCATTGTCTATGCAGAAAATGAATCAGACCATTACTTTCGGAACCTTAGAACGCACTGCATTAACTCATCCAACTCCATGTTAAACTACAGGTAACCATAGCAACAGTACTTCTTCTGCTTCATGCCATGTTGTGAGTTATTTCTCACTGGTTAAACTAACTACAAACCAACTTTAAAAAGTGGATGACAATTTGAACGAGTTTTTTTTTTTTTTTGCCTGTGGTAAGTGGCCATGGTATAAGCATGATAATATGGGTTGTACAAGATGATACAAGTATCCTGACTCTATGGAGTTGTTTTTCACCTCTGCCCCTCTTCCATCATTTCGTTTTATCAGGTCACGTTGTTGTGAACATAGTTTATTGAATTACAAAGTGCTGATGACAACCTGATTGGCACCATAATCACATTGTACCAAAATTAATCTCAATATCACTAACATCAATTTAGCCCTGATGGTCATTTTTATAAACAATGGTAAATGTCTTAATGGCTCATCTTTTTGTCTCTCTGTCTGTTTATTCCACTCTAATTGTCTCTTTCTTTCTTTCTTTCTTGCTCACACACACACAAACACACATCATTTGAAGACAGGATTTCTCCTCTTGTGAGTCTACCTTATCTCTTATTAGTATTTCTTGAGGATACATCAGCTGGTTCACACACAGAGCATGTGTTCTCTTCCAGGCAAAATCACTGAAGTATTGATTACCTGTATTACACCCTTACCGCCGCCTTTCGGCAGACTTGGAGCGAGACTGTTACCTGATCTATATTGATTAATGAAGACAAATGTATGGAGGATAATCGCTGCTACACCAAATAAATGCTTCTTTTGTTGTCTCATTCACATTTTCTTCATTCATTTTTAATGCTTTGGAGTTTTGTGGGTTTGCAGTACATATCCCCTGACACAGACACTCCTGCTGCACTTGTTTTATTATCTGTACTTTAATGGACACATTAAGGATGACAAACCACAACTTGGAGATAAAATACAGGGGGACAAACTGACAGAAGGGAAACCATGATTGAAAAAGAACAGTGGCATCAGCACTAAAAGACGACCAGATAGCAAGACACAAGCAAATACTTTACTCCACTGGTCCAGCAGTTTTCATATGTCTTTAGACCCAGAAAATTATCAATTATGAAATAAGAAATGTAATCATAAACACATACATTAATACACAAACTAAGTGCAAAAACAAGCAGATACTCACCAGTAATTTACTATTCTCCATCACGAGGCCCTCTTCTTGCTGCAACAGCTGCGTTCTCCGGCTGATGTCAGGGTAGAGTAATTAACATTTATCAGTCTCCAAGAGAGACCTTTCCTCCAGATAGGGGAGAACGATGTGTAACCTGCCATGGTCTTTACTTGCCCACTGCACTGCTCCCTCAGCCATTACCAACAACAGGCAGTCAGGGAAAGAGCTCGGATCAAGGCCGAACTGTCATCAGCTGCCATTACACGCTGTAGAGTGGGTAATACTGAGTGACCGGCCAATTTGATATGGCGGGCTCTACTTGCAAAGTTCACGACCCGCGATACAGCCATTAGATCTAATGTGCACCGACTCAAGTTATGATATCTTGTAAAAAAAAGAAAAAAATTAGAAATGAAAAAAGTATTGGCTGATCATTACCAATCCTGAGTAAAAAGTAAATGCCTTACTTTATGCTCACACTGCCATCAGAGTAGTTAATGGGTCTACCACATTTGGTGCACTGCGGGCAGCAATAAAGTTTGACTTGGATAACATTTCAGGATCATAATCAACTATATATTGTATATTATACATGCTAATTATGTGTGGTATAACAAACTATATATATATATATGTGTGTGTGTGTGTGTGTGTGTGTGTGTGTTTTGTGTTTAATAACCAACCCTTTTTCACCTGTGCCAGAACATTGTGTGTTCATGTAGGACCCCATCACTCGCAGTAAGAAGCTCTTTCAGAAAATAGGTTTTCAGGGTTTCAAGGTTGTTAAAATCATCTTATACCACATTGTCTGATAGCACCATGTACAGTTTCATTCCATCTCATAACTGAAGCTAATGTTTGTATGTCATAACATTTGCACTGCATAATATATTAAAGCCTAAGATGCCTAAGACATGTTTTTTTAATAGCTGCACCATTCATCAAATGGAAATAGTCTAGATGTCTTACACTCAGGTACAATCTTGTATCACGTTGCACTTCATGGTGTGAAGCTCATGAAAACAGAACATGTGACACTGCTTGAAGGATACATAAAAAACCCTGGATTCCAGTAGTTAACAACATTTTTCCTGAGGCTGAATGCTTATTTACAGAATTGTAGAGAAGGTGCAGAAGCCTGATTTCTGTTGTTGGTTTAATGAGCATCAAAAGGTCAGTTCAACGCTCACTTTGTCTCCTTGATTAGCACAACAGAAATAGGAAGAAGGTGAGCTGCTTGGTGAGCCTAAACGTATAATTAAACATACTGTTTAGATGCTCCTCTCATTATATAAACTACTACATATCTGCACTGAAGTACTTTTAAAAGTGGCAGCCTTCTGATGGAAAGAATTTACGGTTATTGTTGAGTAACAGTGAGTGAGATCAGATAGTGTGATAATTATTACTACTGGTGTTATTGTTTTCCCACAGGCTCCCATAAATTCATGCAGAACTCTAATATACAGCTAAGTGATAACAAAGAGCAACATAATAAACTTTTGGTGACTTCCACAATGAAATCTGCACATTGAGTTTAATTAATGTATATTCACCCGAGGTGCACCTCAGCTTTGTCTAAAGAAATTAAAGCAAAATTGCATTAATTAACCAGACTAGCAAGGGTATCATTTTTAGGCACAAAGTACCAATCACCTTTTGAATTAATGTATAATCTTCCAGCCATTAAATTACATCTCCAGACTGATTCCGTACACCTTGAGACGGAGACTAACAGTCAGCTTCAATTAAAAAGTGCTTGATGAATCATTGTCATGGAGTCATTCACAGAGTCATAAAAGGAAACTTAAAATTTTATAACATCAGACAGGAGGAGATAATCATCTGTATTTGATGTGTATGCAAGGCAAGTCAGACACACCGACAATATTACTGAAACTAGAAGGGTTGGACAGCTACCTGGAATGTATATTAATAACGTTTCAACAACCTGACAGTTCCATGGAAGTGCTTGTCCCCTGCACAGGAAGGAATACTAATTGTTTCTGATCACACAGCATGTGAAAATGGGAAAAAAGAAAAAGAAAAAAAAACAAAAACGGCTGACATATCTGGCAGTAGATCAACAAGAGACTTGGTGAGAGACTTTTGCCAGAGCCAAAAGACTTCCTTTTTTCAGCCTTGTGACACGGAGAATAACACTGTATTCACCCAGGTGGCTAAACCCCCTTTAGTGTCTCTGTAATCCAACCCTTTGCAGCACAGCCAAACATCAGCTCCCCATTGCAGTCCCTGGCTAAGTGGGATAGACAGCAACAGATTGCCCTGCAGCCCATTTACCTGCAATACTAAAGGCCTCTGTGATCCACTCAGAGCTATTTAGAAGGCTAACCGCAACACACTTTGCCTGTAACCTCCAGTGCAAATCAGGGATGCACTTCCAAAAATTGAATCAGTTACCTTTTCAATTACTTCTCAGCTCCATTGGTAATTGGTAAACATTATCCTTGATATTACAAGGACCACTTGGATTCCTGAGCCAACAATGATTAAAATACATGCATGCATGGGGTGCTAAATAGATTCATTTGTGAGGACAATTAGAAGTATTTTATTATATTATATCATATTATATTTCTCTCTGAAGACTTTTAACGTTACAAGATTTCACTTTTTCTTTAAAAACCAAGATCAGGGTGAAGTCCCAGATTCGTGTGAGGTCATTTAAGACCCCCTTAAAGCCCCTGAAAACTTGGCTTCAAATATTCACGACTAAATAAGCAACAGTCAAGTTTGAAAAAAACAAACATCTTTAGGTAGTATTTATTAAAAGTTTAACACTAAATAACTGAGCTAATGTGCTTCATCGGGACTGTGAGGGTGTGCGTTGATCAAGTTTGAATAACATTTACCAAACAACTGACCAACTTTCATCAGATTCTGATTCAAATGTTGCTAAATCCAGGGGTCTGTTTCACCAAAACAACATGAAATCTTCTCCTCCTCCGTTAATTTTGACACATCTCACTAATCAAAACAGTTGCCATACTTGCGACCCGTGACCGCGCCACTGTAGAACACACACATTCATCTACAGTTTGTGAGCGACAATCATTTGTGAAACACAACGCTGCGTTTATGAAATGGGCCCCTGATTGGTGCACAGAAGTATGTGATATCACCTTTTTCTATATGAGCCCCACCCACTTAAAACCAGTGAGAATAGCGTAGAGAAAAAAAAAGAAAAACAGAGACCTCTAATGTGAAATAACAAAAAACTGTTCTAACTTTGGCACAAAATTGTGTGTTCATGTAGGACCCCATCGCTCCAAGTTAGAAGCTAAAGCTGAGAAAATATGTTTTACACCTGGCTTCATTATGGATCTCTATTGTTTGCACTGATCCAATCCCAAATGACAACCACGTACAGCACCAGTCTCTTCACAGTCTCTTCTAAATTGTGTGCAAGTCCATTGAAAGATAACGGTCCAATCCATGAAGCTGTGCTATAGATGTTTTTGTCCACTCATGGAGACATGCAGTGGTGGAAAGTAACTATTTACTCAAGTAATTTTGAGGTACTTGTACTTTACTTGAGTATTTCCATTTTATGCACCTTTATAATTCTACTCCACTACATTTATCTTGACAGCTTTAGTTACTAGTTACCTTGCCGATTCAAATTATTAATACAAAAAATCAACTAATAAATTATGATGTATTATTATAAGTTAAGCTACCCAGCAGTATATAAAGTAGTTACAATGAGCCCCACCTTTACCAGCTGCAACATTAAAGTGATGCTCACACATTAAAGCATCACTAATTATAATCCAATGATATAATATAAATGATTCTGAAATGGGCCATTCTGCATAATGGGTACTTTTACGGTGAGTATATTTTGATGAATACTTTTGTACTTTTAATTAAGAAATATTTTAATTAATTTTATTTGTAACAGAGTATTCCTACACTGTGGTATTGCTACTTTTACTTAAGTAAAAGATCTGAGTATTTCTTCCGCCACAGGAGACATGTCCGTTTAGAGACAGTTATATTTTTTTCGTGGACTTGTCGTTGAGTGGGCGTTCCACTTTCTTCTTACGTCTTGAAGCAGAACAAGAGGCCCTCATTAGACGGATGAAATGCTGAAGACAACAAAAGAGAAGGTCAGTTAAGTGTTATTGTTGCTGCTGCACGTGAACTGACAGCACATTTGCACGTACACTTGTGATCAATTTTGTCACAGCGTGTTCCTGACCATCTGGCAGTTTGTGCAGTCACATCACAATCTGTGTCTTGGGTGGTCTTACAGTTTTGTTTTGTTTTTTATCATGTGGCCACACGCTGATTTCAATCCAGTCACCTGAGGCACATGTTAATGGTCTCTAAAATCATTTCTACTCTCACAACAGATGCTTGGGAACGTGGGAACAACCACGTCTGAAAGTGCATCACAGTTCTGTATGCAGCTGCAACAACAGGGCAGTCGCATCCACCTTTGAGATACAAAATGTGTCCCGAACCACATATTCTCTCAAAAGGAGGTGCTGTTGGGGAAAATAGTGTTGCCATGTTTCTGTCAGTTTCTCTAGACGGGCTTATTCAAGGCTGTGTTTACCAGTCCAGTCCCTGTATATGCCATAGTGACATATGAAAATACTTAAACTCAAGGAGGCGGTGGGGCCATTGAAGAGGAAGTTGGAGAGGTGTTCAACTGCCGGACCATCATGTTTGTAATGAGAAGAGAACAGGGCGCACTGCAGCAGCATAAAGAAAGAAGAGCACTATTGCACATTAAAGTCTGGAATGTTTTACAGAGAGTAATAAAGCCCAGCTAATCACATTCACCAGGAGTGCACTATCAACCAATGACCATTTACAATCATCGAGGTTTACCTTCATAAACAGTGCCTATCTTTCTTCTCTTTCTGGCGTGAAGAAAAAGAGGATGAACATGGACTTGGGATTGCAGTAATAGATTCTGAGTGTGTCTCTCATCTCGCCAGATACAAATGTAAATTACTTTGACACAGTCATGCTTGATCTGCCAAAAATATGCATTGGCTGTTGCTTTTGGAGGCTAGTTTTGTCACAGTTTAGAATAAGAGGAAACATCATCAAGAAGTACTGCAGTGGTGTTTTAAGTGTGAGAGATAAAGGCTCAAATATACGTAAGCTAATTTAATATCAGGTTAATTAGCTAAGGAATAATAAAACCGTTTCTCAGCTTTTTCAGAGTAAAAGAAACTAGCGACAATCAAAGCTGTTGTAACCTAAATATCACGTGATCACCTTGTACGTCCTGTTTCCACTTCAACCAGCATAAATACCCAACAGAGACAGTCTATGTCCAGTGTCTGTGTACTGAGGAGGCACCGTCAGCTCATTAGCTAACAAGTTACCATGCAACCCATCACCATGTCTCCCCGACATAAAAGCAGCACAAGCCAGCCTATTGTTTAATCAGCACAGTGGTGACACAATCTTGTATGGATGTATTTTATGATTCATTTGGCTCTGGAAGACTCGGGGCGATTAAAGAGGTCTCATTCATTATAAGGGGCATCCTGCTGAATAGTAAATAAAGGCTCTTGCGGGTGGAAGATGAAACAGGTTTCTTGCTTTAGACTGATACAAACACAAGAGCAAGATTTAATCAGTTTATTCAGCATCCCATGCAATTATCTTCACCGGCTTTACTTTTCATTGCCTCGTTTCAGTTATTTCAGCTTATGGATTTATGCAATAATACATTATTGATAAAACTTACAGTGGTACAAAGCATATTTAATGTAGTTAAGTTAATGTTTGTCTTGTACCAGACATTACTTAAGTACCACTATGTCAGTTTTCTTCTTTTATACATCTAAAATAGTATTAGGTTGTGCACTTTTACGATGATTAGTGCTCTTTGATTTCAGTTTAAATAATTCACCATTTTCATTTCTTTACATTCAAGAATTCAGGAGCCTTCAAAGCAAAAGCTAGTATAGAATCTGAGTGATGAAGGTTTACATCCTGTGAGTAGGCTATAGGGATTGTATAATAACTACTGGATGGATTGCCATGAAATTGTGTACAGACATTCGTGATCTCCAGAGGACAAATCCTACTGACTTTGGTGATCCCCTGACTTCCACTCTTGCCCACTAGCAGCACTATTTCACATTTAAGTGAAATGTCTTGGCAACTATTGAATGGATTGCCATGACATTTGGTACACACATTCATGTTCTCCACAGGATGAATTTTAAGAACTTTGGTGACTTTTCATCTTGTGCCACCTCCAGGTCAACATTTCTATTGGTCCAATAGTGGGCTTATGACCAAATAGCTACAACTAGTGACATTCCCCTCAGCTGCCTCAGCTGTGCTTTGCGGTTTGTGCTAAATAACAAATGTTAGCATGCTAACATGCTAAATTAAGATGGTCAACATGGTACGCATTATGCCTGCTGGCTCAAAGCACCACTGCACCAAAATACAGCCTCACAGAGCCACTACTAGCATGGCTGTAGACTCTCAGTCTTGTTGAAGACATGTTGTCAACTGCCTCGTCAAACCTCATAAATTTTTCAAATTCTCTTCTGTTGAATTTGATTAAATGTTAGCATGCCTTCCTGAGCAGGCTTTGTCCTTTAAGGCCTTTTCTGGCTTCTTCATATAACATGTTAACTCGGAGGTTGGGTACCAGATTCATTACAAAGTTTCAAATCTGTGGTTTGGCGCTTCCTTTCTTATCCAGTTTTCTCCATCTCTACCCACCTTGTCATTGCTGGTGAAACTCTGATGACTGTTTGCTCTCCATCCCCCCGTGCAGCCTCCCCTTTTTTTTTTTAAAAAACTCATCTTTTTAAATAAGCATCCCCTCCCCGGCATTTTAGTCTGCATAAAATGCATCTGGCTATCCTTGACAGATCCACTTGTCTTTCTGTGTTTTTCATTTCTTTTTAGCATTATTTTCTGCTGCTTGTATATATTTGTTGACCTTTAATTGTGATTTGTACATTGTCCTTGTGTGACGGACTTGAAATTGGATTTTGAATAGTATCATTGTTCTAAACTACAATCTGGAAATGTTTATGTTTGCATACTTCAATTCTAGGACTCTACTGGGGACCATTACATAATAAGTATTTTTGAATTGCAGTGATCTGTGACCTGTTGCAAGGCAAAACAATAAAATGCATATTCTTGACTGAAGTTTGGCTCAGGGATATCACAACATACAGTAGATAAATAAATGCTTAGTAACAGAATTCAGAACTGTTCCTGCAAGTATTAATGACCACATTGTCAGACTTGCACTGTCAAATGTCAGCAAATGCTGCTGATTGGAAGCCTGATTTTTCTTACCTACAAACTCTCCTTTTACATAATGCATTTGTAAAAGGCTAAATTACTCCATGGAATTGCACCAAAACTCAATTGTGACTCAACATCTTCTGTGCAAAAGGATGCCTCTCCTCCAAATATCCTACCAATGGAAGGTCACCAAATACATGATACCCACTCAAGTGGAGAAAAAGTGAAAAATGTGTTAAGCCCCCAACCTAATGGAGTCCTTGCCAGTTATGTAAAGCAAAAAAAAATAAATTGAGAATTTTTATGGAAGCCTATGAGGTTATCATAAAGGAAATGGTTTATTCAGTTCAGTTTAGTTGGTGGTGAAAAGGCTCTTTGCCCACTTGATGATAATATGAGATGACGTGCTGTGGTGCAGAGGCATTCCAGTATATAATCTGGTTCATAAAACTGTGCAAAGAATTGAAATAGGATTATTTTCCAGGATTTTATATTGACACATAAAGCACACCAACGTGGTTTGGCATCAAATTCAATCAGCCAAAGTGGAGGAAAGAGATCTCCATGTCGTGCAGTTGTGGAACTTGCCAAAGCCTTCGGCTGAGTATCACATAACTTCTTGTGGGAGGTTTGGACTTCTCAGTAAAATGAGTAAAGGCTGAGCATATTTCAAAAATATTCAAATGTGCATCACAATAGCAGAGTTCACTACAGAAGAGCAGCATCTGCAGATAGGCATCATGACAGAGTGAACAATTTCCCCTCCAGCAATCATTAGGGCATCATGGGGGTATCAAGGCAGGGAAAAGGCCACAGTGAGGGTTGCACCTTCCACCCAGCAGGGCGTATATGAATCACCGTATTAAATCATATCATATGCAGAATCTTGTACAAAAGGTTACTGAACAAACTGGATGAGGTCTGGGTATAAATTGGACCTAGAAATTGGATCACAGCCTAAGCCTTTCCCAAACGCTAAGTCAAGTATAATGAAGATAATCTTTATTTCACTGCCTCTTGTTAACAGAAAACTGTCACGTAAAAGCTCTACATAGAGAAGAAAATAATTCCAACAGTCTTAGAGAAGACAGTGTAAAGCTTAAATGACAAGGAGCGGCTTCGGCAGATTGGCAGGAGACAGTTAGAGGTACAAAGGGATAATTGAGGGCATGGAGGTGTCAAAGCCACCTGGAAAGTTAAAGGAAAATTCTTTTTTTTTTTTTTTTTTTTTTTACAACCTGGGTTTTAAAAAAAAAGTAGTTGTGAACATCATTTCTATGGGTTTCTAAGGACTGGTATATGACATTTTGCTAACTGACTGATCTGGGGACGCAGCGACGTTGCTAGATTAAAGTCCAACAGGGCAGGGAACGCAAGTGGTCAGACAGTCAGACAAGTTATTTAAAACTGTGGGGGTTTAAACCATTAAAAAATAGCAAAGAGGGAGAGAGATTAGAGGCTGGAAAAGTGGTTCGTTTATAGGGTTGGTAATGATTTGGAGTCCCATCCTCACAGTGGGCAAACAACTTATATCTACAGTAACCTGAAATAGGACAACTGTAAGATTGAACATAAAGCAGAGACAATTTAAAGACCTAACTGTCATGATTGCAGTCCAGCGTGTAAACAAGGCCAGATTCAGCCGCTTTGATTGATAGGTGCAGTCAAAACTATTGTGGGGGTCAGCAAAGAAATAAAATCTAACCCATCCATGGTGCTGATTTCTCTTTACTTCTACCATGCATGGCAACAAAACACATTTCACAGTGATCAAAGTGGTCAGGTGTGTTTGGTCTTGAGCCAGCAGAATGGATGGGGCTGACTCTGAAGTGCCACGACTCAGTGGTGAGCTTTGCAGTTGGCGTAGGCCCAGCGTCGGCTCCAGAGCAACTCTGCCCTCTAGCTGGTGAAGCTGTGAGCCAGACAGGCATGAGCTTCTCCCTTTGGAAGTGACTAATATTGCTGGGACAATTGCTATAATAAAATAAAGATGAAGGCCAATAAAAGACTTTTACTATGAAAATGAAATGGATGGAATAACATTTCTTAGTAATGGGTTGAGTTTTAACAGTTTATTAAATTGTTTCACTTTTCATCTATTCATTTATGCATTCATTCATATTATTTGTTTAATAATATCTTGTTTATTTATTCAATATTGGCCATTTTGGAGTTTCATACATGCTGCAGGTCTGTTAAAGCAAGTGATCCTCTATATCTCCACCCACAAAAAAAAGCGCTGGGAAGAGAAAGTGTTTATTTTCTGAATCTGAAATTCTTTTATGTTTATGTCAGTCAGTTATGTCAGTTAAGATTCGGATATTAAAAGTTGTTTTCAGACTTGGATATTGACATCATGAATATATAGATTTCTTCAGATCTTCAGGGTTTGACTGAAGATCAATCATAAATGTGTGTATCTGAGAGAGAGACCAGACAGACTAACAAACAGTCAGATCTAAGTGTCAAAGACAAAACGTTATCTTGACCAAGTAAGTGTAGCCTCATTAAGACTGTGTATATACATTACATTCTGGTGTGGTCCTCCTGTCAAGAAAGTTTACAACTGCCACTGATTGACCCAGCACTGACATTAGATCTCTTCCAGGTAGAAAGTAGCATTATTCTGTGGAAATATCAGTCATATTCAAAGAAACTTGAGATAAAAGTCTCAGAGATAACAAGGCCTCATGAAGCTATACGTTTATTAAGTATGAGTTGATAACATGGCAATATGGTCTGAATCTGTGGCACTGAAATCCTGTTTTCAGTTCACTGAGTGGATATGATGGACCTTTGCAGCTACATTATTCATTCAAGTGCCAAAGTTGTCAGCAGGAAATTACGTTATTCATACTGAATTCTAAAGATATCGCACAGCTGTGGGACAGTGTGTAAAGTCCTTCACTATATTACAAAAGTCAGAGAAAATGAATAGAAATGAAATTGTGTGTATTCAAAAAAACAGCCCTTTCAGATCAACCCCACAACAACTGTCAGCAACATGCTTTGGTCGCACTCATGAAACCCCACTCCGAGATCAAGTTCCTTTAGAACGAATTAATCGCTACAGAAGTTGACTATAAAAAGCAAGTATTTGAGGTAAATACTTTCAATTAATTTCTGTTTTACTTCTAGTCGCAGTGTCTTTCGTCTCAGTGGGGGAAGATTGTGTTGGAGACTTTCAAAGACAAACACCTGTTGTCATACCTGAGGGCATTACAAGACTTTGGGGGAAAAAACACCAATAAAACATCATGAATTATGCTGTAAGATATCAGAAAAAAAAACATGTCATAAGGTAACTCATAATATCTTAAGCTGAATAGCTGCTTCTCTGACCTGACTGATTTGGGCCTCAACACAATGATGAAGACCCAAGCAAATAATTTATCAAAAATAAAGGCATTCTGAAGTTTAAAATATGCTGTTGCAGAGATGGTATGTTTTTTTCTTATCTCTTACTCTTCTAATCGTCGTCATCTTTCCAACAGATTTGTTCTGTTCTCATTTTAAGTTGTTGTTGGACGACAATGTCAGTCAGTGGGTCAGTGCGTCGGTCTACCACTTTGTTCCAGACTGATATATCTCAACAAGTCTTGGATGGATTGCTTTTAAATGTAGTACAGTTGTTCATGGTCCCCAGAGGATGAATCCTAATGACGTTATTGATCTCCTGACTTTTCATCTAGCACCGGTTCCCAGACAATGAATCCAAATAACTTTGGTGATTCTCTGAATTTCTTCTAGCGCCACCATGAGGTTTACCTTTGTTGTTTTTAGTGAAATGTCTCAGCATATACTGCATGGATTGCCTTGAAATCTGTTACAGACATTCACGCACCCATTTGGATGAATTGTAGTAACTTTGGTGATCACTTTTCACTTAGCACCATCATCAGGTCAAAACTTTTAATTTGTCCAATACTTTGGTTTATGACTAAATACCTGCAAAACAAATGACGTTCCCATCAGCCTCAGCTGTACTTTGTACTTTTTAGGGATAATTAGCAAATGTTAGCATGGGAAAACACTAAACTAAGATGGTGATGAACATGGTGTGTTGGCATTTATCTCAAAGAAAAGCTGTGCCTAAGTACAGCCTCACAGAGCCCCTTGCATGGCTGTAGACTCTTAGTCTTGTTTTCGTATTTGTTCTTTTTCGTACCATTTCGGAAGCCCTCTGTAATCGTGAGGATTATTGACATTAAATTATTAAACACCCAGTGATAGGTAATCATCCCAGCTTGGGCCCCAATTATTTTACTGCACTGAGCATACCAGAATTAGACTGAGCAAGTTCATTCAGTTCATTTCATGACCAACAATAACAGAGGGGAAAGATAGGTCAGGAAAAAAAAAAAGCTATGGCTCAACATAGGCAAACCTTCAGAGAGAGAAATGGAAAGATACTGATCAGTCTTGCTTTCCTCTGAATCCTCAAACAGTAAAGGTTTTCTGTACTCCAAACCCTTTCATCTGGAACATGTCACGGCCTGAGATGGATGACTTCTGTCAAATACAGCCAACCCATCTCTGAACTATGGCCAAGGCGCCACCTGATTTACATGAAAGTTCAGAACAACACCCCCTACTCCTCATCCTTTCTCTTTTTTGAGAACACATTGAGCCCCCCCTGACTCGCTCCTGACAGCCTTCATGTCTTAGCTGGGCTGGAGCCACCGAATCCATCATCCTTCTCCAGCTCTGCCGCTGCGGCTGTCTGATCAATGATACCACTAATAATAACTGCCACGCTGTCACCTCTGTCTCATCATCCCAACTGGCACAGCCAGGGGCAGCTCTCTGCAGATTGCCTCCACAGATTAGGACTCCATTAGAGAAGCTATTTACCCACCTTTCCTCCCCTCAGGCTCCCCTTCACTTTGTTTGCCCACCAAAAGACCCCATGGAGGACATTATAACCCTTTTCAAAGTGAGAAATAACTGCTTCATGTATATTTCTCCAGAGGCATCTGATAAAACTGGACTCAGGAGTTCTGTTTTGAGGTACTGCTTGCAGTGAGGATTGTCTTGAAGTTTCAACTTTGGGGCTTATGTTAAGAAATTGCATTCAGCTTTTCTGTCTGTGAGCGCAATTCATCATTTTGCCAGTACACACCTCCATGGCATCACCCACACTCTCAGTTAAAGGTTAGCTTGGAACAAGGCCACTCTCCTCCCTTTCTCTCTGCAATAAATATGCAGAACCACATTTGGCTTTGTAGGAATGAAAAAGAGTAACACACACATATATATCTTGTGTGAATGCATTTTTGTTTTCAGGTGTTATTGCGAAAGAATGGCTGAACTCTCTGGTTCACCCCTTCAGGCTGCCTCAATGGCATGACGACAGGAGGAAGTCCCGTAAATCACCAGCACTGGCACCCCAGCCCATTATAGCACTCACTTAAACCAGTCATTAGAGAAAGAAGACCCATTGCATCCCTGCCCTCCTCTGCCATTACCACTTCCATGTTAATCATCCGCAAAGAAGAACAAAGGTCCTCATTTACCCCCAAAACAACAGCACAGGGTTCTTTTGGCCTTTTATCTGCATGAGTAAATTGGTTGGACCTGCAGAGTTGGAAAGCACTGTCGGAGTAAAAACTGATAAAAAGTAATTTGTTACTGTGAAACCTTAATATAAGTGAACATATATAACTTTTGGGAATGATGACGGCTCCCACTGGCTGCTTTAATTAAGCACAATGAGCCTTGTAAATCCAATATTCATCCAATAGGGAATGATTTGCGGAAGAATGGCTTCTATTCCACAGTAGAAAAATAGGTATTTAAGCAGATACAAATGATCTATTATGATAATGTAACTCCCCTGTCTCTCAAAATTCCCAAAAGGCAGCAAAAGTGTTTTGAATTTTCAATGCCAATCTGCCCTTACGAGCAGAGCGAAATTACTAGACTGAATCTCGTCTCTGGCAGTCCATTATCGGACCAGCTTCTCTCCAGGTAATTTCACTGGCAAGCGAGTAGTCCCGATAGACAGAATGGAAAGGAAAAATGTCATATTTCCTCCACCACTCTTTAATTCATGAGTCCTCTGCCTTATCAGACCGCTGGAGTCCTGACCTGTTTTACTTTCTGCAGGCATCCATTGTGTGTGTGGGTGTTCTTCCCCCTGAGGACTTCCGTCTTCCCCTTCCCTAACACTGCGCAGGCCAAGGTTCCTTTGCTTCTCCCAAGGGACTGATAACACCTCACACATACTGAGTCAAGGGGATGGTTTGGGATAAGGCTTTCAGAATTCAGAATTGGTTTTCCCCAAATTTGATTAGCATTTCATGGTGCTCCATTTTTTCGCCCTGCACCAAGGGCAAGCAGTGGGATTATGCAGGCTACTTCACATGTGCCAGATGTGCGTAAAAAAAATGCTAGCAAAATACTTAACATTTATTTTAAAACTGCTGGGGGCACCAGTAAGGTGGTGTTATCCAAACTAGATTATACAAGGAGTACCAGTCGGCTTGACTTAAAAGGAAATTCCAGTTTATTGCAACTTAAGTCTCAATTTTGCAGTTTTGGCCATCATTTCTATTGGCAATAAAAACCATTGTAGTCACCAGGTTAATTGCTGAGACCTTGGAATGCTGCAGCACTGCTAAAAAGAAGTCCAGTGGGGCAAGAAGCACAAGCAGTCAGACCGTCATGCAGGTTTTAAATCCTCAGGTAAGCCAAAGTTTTTTGGAAAAGAAGCAAAAGCGAATGGTAAAATTATTACCCAAACTGTCATTTATTAACATTCATCCACATCCACAGTTTACAGACCTTTTGGTTCTAATTTGACCTACTGTACTTCAAGTTGTTGTGCAAACACACAATTTACCTGTGCAATGAGGGATTAATACCAATATTTCGGGTGTGAGTGTCTGACTTCTCATGTTTCTCTACACCTGTCACAATGTAGTGATCAATACAGGCCGATAGAAATTATGGACACAACATGTCATATGACCCAATCTGTAATAAACCGAAATGATCCTTTAAATCTCATACATGCATGTTTCCTCTGTCCTAAATTATGTCTCTGATGCTTTCCAATCAGCCCAACGACACAAAGCAGGTTTATGTTAATGAACCTGCACGTAAAGATAATATCGCTGTCTCTGATTGGGTTCATTGCACTGTGATTGAATCTAATCAAATAAAAGCAGGGCAGTTAAAACATCATTAAGAAGAGGATTAGATTGTGGATGGGCTTTTAGTTAAACCCATAAGTCACAAAATTGATCAGAGAGTATGAGCAGCCAGGGAAGAGTGCCATTGAATGATTGATCACAGGTCAGGCTGATCACTCGCTATCACATGCACTTCTGCGATCAAAACCTGTCGACTGGAAGTTTTGTCATGACTTTTGACCTGTTGGTAAATGGATCTCAGTGTCAATGTGAATCAGTAGAGGACAGAGAGCCATCAGTTTACATCAGTTTTAATATAGAGGCAGCAATATTTACAATACAATATGTTATTAATATTGACAGAAACTCGCAGTAGGATTATGCCAGCCAGGCAGTCTAGATATCTTACCATTACGGATAGCTGCTTTTGTGGAATATGGCAAGAGTGAGGTATTACCTGAATACAGCTTTCCATCAATCACAGCAGGCAGACTAATGTTTAAAACTAGGGAGGCACAGCTGACTATACAGCATCCATTTGTCTTGTCCTTCATTATGGTCTTTCTCTATTTGCATTGATTGGCTACAGAAAATGAATGTGAGTACTGAGAGGAAAGATTTAGAAAAAAAGAAATGGTGAAAAAGAAAGTGTGTGTGTGTGTGTGTGTGTGTGTGTGTGTGTGTGTGTGTGTGAGGGGGCGAAGAGGAGATGGAGGGAAGAAACAAAGACAGATAAGATTAGGAGGTTAAACTAGAGTTAACAGTAAAAGAGGAGCAGGTGAAAAACAGACAGCAAAGGCATGTCAGGATTAGGAAAAACAAAAGAGTAAGACAAAGTTGGAGTTAAAGAAAATCAAACACATACGTGCGGCCAGATAATGATCTAGGTTAAGCACAGGTCTGGCTCTCGTCCAGCTCCTCCTGGTCACAGCGAGGTCAAGCAGGCCACATCCATCAGCAAATAAATGCAGGATAGACTCTTAAATGGCCTGGTTCCTCCCCTTCCAGCCACTACAGAGTGATGACGGCCTTGTCTGAGATAAAGGCCGATCCATTGGTCTGATTTGTGGCCGGTGGGGCAATTTCAATACCCGTCTTTGGCTTGATAGATGAGGCCCCCATTTGATAAAGGGCCAATTTGCCACGGGGCCAATAGGAATGAAATTGCAGCAGTCGCCTTTATTTTGTCCTCTCCTCAATCCACAGCAAAACAAGGCTGGAGGGAAAGAACCACATAATGCTAAGTAGGCACAGTAAAAACAGAGCTGGGTGGAATATTGCTCTTTTGACTTGTGGCAGAGACTGAGGCCGTCTTTGATCATGAGCACACATCCTGTTTCTTTAAATAGCAACAGTCAGATTTTAACATCTGAATGTCAGCAAATAAAATAAAAATGGCTTTGGGTAAGGACTAGGCTGCTCAACAGTACACATGGAATATTAACTATACCAATCAATAGGCCCAATTCAGCTGCAGTAAAATAAGACACAAAAAAGAACCACTTCAGCCGCCTGTCGATTCCTCCCTCTAGACTGACGCTCACTCACACTGGATAACTGTTAATGCCAAGTGGGGAGAAGTGTCAAACTCGGGCTGCCAATCAGAAATCTACAGATTTGATGCCTAGTCCATCGTAATTGTGCGCTGCAGGATGGCGAGTACGCCCGCCATTACTGCTTAAGTACCTGGAGCTCCTGGATTCTAAATTACACTGAAATCACCAGCATACTGGCTGAAATCTCTGGAGAAACGTATAGTCTAGGGGCTGCATATGTATCTTTTCAATTTCAAGAAGTCAAGCACCCAAAATTGCCAAAAGCCCTCGGGAGCACTATCTTCTTCTTTGTTCAGTCCCAGAACGTCTCCATAGTAATTAGGACCATATGTGCTTTAACTGGCACAACTGAGGACAAGTAAGTCTGGTAGGACACCTTAATGTCATGCTTCATGCAAGTATGCTGGGCACTCTATAACACAAGGAAAATAATAAATAACATGTATAACTTATAACTGCCCTAAAGTTATTTTTTCTCACCTTTTGAGTTTTTTTGTGGAGGTTGCCAATCCACCTACGCCGCATTAAAATATGTAATAACTGCATACTGTATCTTGGAGCGCGCAATCATCTTGCTCTTGAGGATACAAAGCTGCTGGCTGAGAAAGTTTGGACATGTGAGGTAGCGTACAGACTTGATGTGGGTGACAGGGTTCATGTGGAATCTCTGCCAGCACAAAAAGGCAGAAAGTTCTCAATCGCCAGGAGTTGCAAGCATACTCTAGACTCAAGGAAACTGGAGACTGTCCAGTTTACATATTATGATTGGTTTTAGTGTGGCCTTGGGTCAGTGATTCCCAACCTTTCTGTCAGACGTACACCCAACAGCCGTGTCAGATGAGCTGAAAGAACTAAAGTACCCTTTCGTTGACATGTTCCAAATGTGTTCATTTAAATTGATTTGGACTGGCTAATATTTTACTATTTATGATATAAAAGTGGACATAATAGTGGATGTTGTAATAATAATCTTTTCCTACAATTGAACTGTCAGTGTTTGCGTTCGAACTGCTGCCTCTTTGATTGGCAGACGTTGGATGTTTCAACCATTTATCCATTACTTTTAACTAACTATTTAAAATGCTATCCACTCTTTTTAGCAATCTGTTTCATGTATTTTTAGCTATTTTAGCCATTTCTTCATTACTTTTACTTGTTTCAACTTATCCATTACTTTTAGCGAAATATTCCAGCTGTTTATCCACTACCTTTAGCTACTCTATTTCTAACCATTTCATCCATCTATTTGATTCATTTATACATTACTTTTAGCTCTTTAACAGTTTCAACTCCTCTGCTCATTTGAACTAGCTGCCACGCGCTTTTAGTCATATTATGTTCAGGTGTTATAGCTGACTCAATATGTGTATAGAATTTTTTTTATTTTTATCAAATCATAATTTTATCAAATTAGTTGAGCTACTCTACAATGTTTCCACGTAACCCCTGGCAACTGCAGAAGTACCCCTCACCCCCACCCCACCCCCCGCTTGTGAATCGCTGCTGATGATGCATGATGCATAATTAACCACACAAAAAGAGCGGAGTGGACTGATTGGATAAATTGCATAAAAAAAAGGCAAATTTCATGCCTGTGTGTGAAAAATCTAACATTTTAGAATAAAGTGATGGATGAAAGGCTGTAGAGATATATTAGGCATCTCTGAGAAGTGTCAAAAACAGGAGAGGTGTTAAATGAAAACAGAAATTTGAAGTATAATCTTCATAAATATGATATAAAAATGTCTGATTTTCGTCGGATTTGTACAAACCGTGACTACTTTGAATACAGACATATTGATGCAAGAGACAAAACGCGATTATACCAAGCATTGCTCTGATTGCACCACCTGTGATCATTACAGTCATGTTGCAGAGTAATAAATCAAAATTCAGCTTCTCAGGCAGAGATTATCAGTAACCTTGTTTCTGCCTCCCGAGTCTCATTGTACTTGAGAATTTCCCCCGTGTGCACTCTAAAACATCAATAGTAAATGAATTTTAGGAATTGGTCATTGAGCCTATTTTGGAACAAATAACTCTTTAGGACACACAGAGAATGGCTTTTCACAGAAGAAAAAATAAATACATTGAAATGCTTCAGAACAATCATTACCCACTGAAACAAATGTCTGCTGAAAACTGCAGCAAGTTTGAGAATATCTTATATCATCTTCTCCATTAACGAGGGTTTGATCTAAATCACTTGAAGCAGGGAAAAAAACTGTAAAAGAGAAGTCTTCCATTTAAAATCAATGGTGCTTGTGCACCCTGGATCAAGAGCTTTTCTCCTCAAAATCACGTGTGATACCATATAATCGTACTTTTCCCAAAAGAGTGCAATGCTCTTTGAGGGGGATATTAAACTAATTTTACACACTCAGCGTCTCTTTCAACCCGTTTGCGTGCATGAATGATCTCAGTTAGACATCGTGTTATCCAGGCCAATCTTGTTTTCATCCTCTAATCTTGTTGATCAATTCTGTTTTCCTCTGTGCCGTAGCTTGTTGTGAAAAAATCGGAACATTGATGAACACTGAACACATGAAGCCTCTGATTCACAGCCACCAACAGAGGACAATCAGGACAGCTATTCCTAGTCATAAGCCTGAGGGGGCCCTCTGCCTATTACTATGACAATGTTCAGTGATAGGGCAATTGGTTTTTATAAGCACAAAGCAGTAAGTGTACTGGTTTTCCACAGTATGTATTTACAGTGGCGGCTTTAAAGGTCCTGCATTGAAATGTCAATAAGCAATAAAAAACACATCCGAGGTCGATTTTGCATACAAGTAATTTGTTTTCTAGAGGGTATTATGTGTCATATTCACCTATAATCTATAATTTCTCTTAAATTAAAAAGTCAAGCATCAGATATAACCTTTATTTGTTAAAGCTAGACTCAGTAGCAGTTGTGTGCAACACTGGGTCTCAACCTTTTTGGCTTGTAACCTCATGAAAATGAAGTAAAGTCTGCTTGTGACCCTACATCACAGGGTATGGCTTTACTGTGGACATGAGTTGTGAGCAGTGTAACAAAAAGGTGTTTTTTTCCTACTCAAGTTGGTTAAATTGGAGTTTTAGAGACCAAAAATGAGAGAAAAAAATGAACGATTTTAAGGAACAGAAGTCCTTTTTTCTTTGTCATCGCTTTAAATTCACAGCTGACCAATAGAGATCAGGTTGAGAAAAACAAAACCAATCAATGGTCTTGCCTCTGAAAGATGCTTTTCTTTGAGGATTTCTGTGAATACTGGGAAACCATTATACACATCTTTTATGTTTCTGCCCTAACATGGACAGGCAGGGTGATATTGGAACCCTGAGTGTGACGTGTCGGCTGTACAGTGACAAAATTAGATTTATTTACCAGCCGTTTATTAATCATTTTGACTGGCCCTCTAATTTCCGGGCAGAACGGTGGGACTCCAGTGATGTTTGTGAGGGATGAGTGCGTTTAAATCAAAGCAGGATGTAATCAGCCATGCAGGGTGTTGAGTTGTCCCCGGGGGATTTAATACTCCATTATTTAAAGCAGGGCGTATTAGTGTGAAAATAAAACACACACTGGCAAGAGTTACATAGAGCTGTCCAATAATCAAACTAAAATCGCCAAATTTGTGATTTCACCACATATCAGATTCGTTTTTAATTTGTTTGTTTTTTTAAAATTGCTTTCTCGTTCTTTTGTCAGACGCTTTATTTTGGAAATTGCTCAATAAATACAAATTGAATTCAACAATTCATGAAAATGATTGTCCTTTTCATTGTCTTTTCTCTCAAAATACACTTTTTACTTTCTAAAACTCTGCTGATTGTGTCCAATAAATTTGTGTTGTTCCCATTGGAGTTGTCATACATATAATGAAAAATTGTTGTCTATCGGAAGATAATGAGCCTGTAAGCCCTGACCTACAGTGAATCAAGTGTAGTCGAAACTTTGCAAGATTGCAGGTGCAGTTCCCCAGATCATCAGGAAGGATGGTGGACAGGGAAAGTGATGTTCTTATCTCACACATTTACTTTACAGGAATCACTAGCGGGTGCAGTAGGCTGCTCCCTGGTGTGTTTTTCTAGCAACAGAAAGTTGCGTGCTCAGCAAGGTTGCTAGATAGAAAAACAATAGATAAATAGGTAAACTGTCAAACAATTCAAATCACAGGTTGCAGGTTGTAATCTTAAACTCATCCATATTTGAAGAAGCTTTCCATCTAAAGTGTGGGTCACAGTGCCATCTATTGAAAGGTAACATCAACCTGCAGTGCACATGCTGCACTGAAAACAGGACACCTTTTTTAAAAGAAAGTGAATGTCTTTGTCTCTCTACTCCTCATCTTGTTCTTCTTTTGAAAATTATGAAAATTCTACATCACTGGCTGCTTTCGCTTCACATCATAATAGATTTGTAAGTATTATTTATATCAACTTCCTTTTTCTTTTGAAGTCAATTCTATGGCAACTACAGATATGATTATAAAACACAATTGAAACATGTTGATCTTAAAAAAACAACAACCTTGATCTGGATAATTTGACAGTTTGTCTATTTATCTATTTATTCTTGTAGTCTGGCTCCTCCCAGAGATGATTATTTTCTTTGCTGGAGGTTGAGAGGTGAGGTTGGGTACATGCAACCTCCTATAATATATGCAGCAATGACAGTATGTATAATTTCCCATACAAAGGAAATTAAATTCTTTAAATAAACCACTTTAGGAGCTAAAAACAGTAAATGAGCCAATTTGATGTTGTTGGAGACATGTGAGCATTTTATAAAGACAATGGTGTTTACGTGAGCCAGTACAAAGTGGCTCCGGTTGACTGGTGGTCTTATATTTGTAGCTGTGATAAAGGTTCAAGTCTATATAGCGCTTATATTAAAATCAGTCTTATGTGAAAGAGAAATGAAATTAGTGTAGAAGTACTGACTTTTTATAGATAGCATGTATTTTTAAAAATCACACTATAATGCTTCTCCTTGGATCCTTGGATTGGGGATTACTGTTATGTGACACTACACCTGTCAGTTATGGAGTAAATGATGAAGATTCATAAGCGTACTCATTGTATATCATGTAGAGAAAAGTGAAAGATGGGGTATTTCAGTTAAAGCTACAACCTCCCTCTATGTCTCTGTCCATCGTGCTGAAACATTCAAACAGGATGCACTCAGTTCTACGGCACACAGCCCTTCCCTGATGTCTTCCCTTCAGTGAGCACGGTAGTGATGAAATATGTTACATACAAGAAGTGAGCCCTTCGAATCCGCAGCAAAGAAAACAAAAGCAAAGGAACTGAAGTTAAAATCAAATAGTCTTTACAACCAGTCAAAAGGAAACATTTTCATAAGACACTTTCCCTGATTAAAATACAAATATTTTAGGCCTCTCTCTCTCTCTTTTGACTACAAACCACTGTGCAGCATTGTAAATAAACAATTTCCAAAATCCACACAGTGATTAAAAAACACACACACACACACACACACGTCGGAAAGGTTCAGTGATTAAAAGCAAAGATAGAATTCAATCAGGAGTCTGTGCAGGTGGATAAACTCTGAGGGACTCATCAAAGGTTCTCACTTCAAAACACTTCCAAATAAACTGTTTTTATGAGTAATGGCTTAATATTTCTATTTAGTGCTAAAATGACTAAATTACATGTGAAAATGTGTTTTATAACCTTGCTACTTAAGTAATTAACTACTTTAATGCCATTAATTACTTAAAAGTTCAAATGAAAACATTTACATTCTAAACCGAGGCCATTGGTTCACTAAATTCCAATAAATTAAACTACATTTCATGAATAATGGTAAAGGAATTAGTCTAGATTGATTGCAGTTTTATGGATGTCCACTGAAACACACATTTTGTTCTTATGGGCTGGCCAGAAACAGTCAAGCCAGTAATTGGCTCTCCTGTTCCTGAGCCTAGAAACTGCAGCACTTGTAGATGTACTTAACAAACACTGCTAGAGGAAAGGTCAGAGGGTCAAAAATCAATAGTTCTCTACCTGCCAATGCTTGATAGAATGTGCGCTGCAAATTTCATGGCAATAGTTTTGATACAATGTGTGTCAAAGATTGAAAAAACAAACAGATGGAGATGAGCACATGATCTCTGCGCCTCTGAGGTTTGAGTCTATTAATTACTTTACTTGGTGTCATAAATAATAAGGTGTACAAAGTTCAAAATCCCCATTGGTCTGGGGAAAAAAACACTGTTGGTTTGAGGCAGCAAATTGTTGTGGTAGTCCCAAGAGAGTTAGTAATCCCGCTAGTGCAATATTATTAACAACCTTTCCTCTAATTGCTTTAGCACCATGACAGTGACTTTCTCCCACAACACTATTTTGCAGTTTCATGAGTAGTAGTAAAGTATATTTCTTTCTAATCCACCAATATGAATTGTTCTTCAAGCCAAATCCTCAGTAAATCAAGAAAATGTACACATACTCGCAATTGCAAATGTACAAAGATGCAGACTGTTTAGCCAAAGGAATTACAAGTTATGTCTATAAACATTATAGTATCAGCTGTGAAACAATAGCATCTTCCACACCCAGATTCCACTGTACATCAACACAACAATATCAGCAACAGACGGCATTAAACAAGACAGTTGAAGACATTTAAATAGTAATAGCTATCAGAGTAAGTATGAGTAACTACAGTGACATTGTCAGCACATATGGGCAGAACATTTTCCAAACAATGCCTCTTTTGATTAACAAATTTAGAGAAACAAACCATCGGGCAAATGTGGACTGGGTTTGCGTAATAAATCATCTAAGATTTTTGCAGTTCAGTTTAAAACACTTTAAAAACAACAGTACACGGGGTCAAATTCACAGGTGATAATATGAATCTATTCAGACCATACTTTGTGCATAACCTTGGGAATCTAGTTTAGCTTTGATCATATTTTCATGAATGATATAACCATCTATGTTGAGTAGCACTTGAATCAGCAAGTGCTGGTCCAACTGAACTATTTTTATAAACAGCAGTGCCTTAGGCTCAAACTTGTCTTTGCCTTAAATCCCTTTCAGCATTCAAAGATACAGTGTTACCTGCTGAATTCAGAGAGCCAAACACTCGCACCAGACAATCTCTTTAAAGATCATGTTTAGGGCTTTTTTTGACTTGGTAAGTGAAACAAATACACAGACAGTAAAGGTCTGGGACCATTACCAAGACATTACGGTTTTTGTGTGATGTGTCCAATCCCAAATGATAGGAGAGTGTGTGAAATTTAGCTCCACGGTATTAAGGTCACACACGCCTGACCAAATTGTTTGAAAGTTGGTTGTGTTTCTAAGCTAGTAGTAAATTGCCTTCATTGGTAAGTCGTCCCTAGCTCTGACAAGCTCTATCTCCAAACAGGCTGAAACATAAATAATTAAATTCAGTTCTAAGAGCCAGTCACAGTCTGCCACTTGATCTTTTTTTCTCATCAGACCTTTATGACATTTTAGTGAAAATACAATGATTACATTGCTGATTTCAAGGTTTCAGGCTTCTACGGGTAAAATTCAATCACAGGTAGTGGGCATTTTTCAAGGCACTTTTAAAGAGGTCTAATCTTCCATTTCACAGTAAATTCTCAAGTAAAGAGTTGCAGGTCAGCAACTCATTCCCTTTCTCAGTTTAAAGAGTATCAATAGCATACTCAAATGTGGTTTCGACCTCAGAACAGCAACAAGACAGCTCTAATCAATGCAACAAATTACCTGCTATTAGCCACTGACCAGGGCTCTGTATATTTCCTCCCTCTGGTTTCAGTGCAGTCTTGGATAATATGCACAGAGGCAAATGCATGCAGCATATTTTATATCAATGTACTACATCATTGCCTAATGATACAGAATTTAATAGCATCATTACCTTATACAAAAGAGACCAGCATATATACAGTAAGTATAGTTTCTGTCTTAACCCAGTGGTATTGTTAGCGCTCAGTGTTCCATCCATCCATTTTCTGCCATTTATCTGGGACTGGGTTGCGGTGGCATCAGGCTAGTCCAGACGTCCCTCTCGAGGGACGGAGAGGGAAGTTTCCAGAGGAGCTTCAAGCCAGATGAGATATATAACCTCTCCAGCGTTGTTCTGGGTTTACCCCGGGGTCTCCTACCTTTTGGACGTGCCCAAAGGGAGGCACCCAGGAGGCATACTGATCAGATGCCCGAACCACCTCAACTCGCTCCTTTCGACGGGAAGGAGCATTGGCTCTACTCCAAGCTCCCTCCGGATGTCAGAGCTCCTTACCCTGTCTCAAAGGATGAGCCCAGCCCCTCTATGGAGGTAACTCATTTAGACCTATTGTATCCGTAATCTCCTTCTTTCTGTCACTACTCAAAGCTCATGACTATAGGTGAGGGCTGGAACATAGATTGACTGATAAATTGAAATAACCCATACTACAGGGAGCAATCCACCTTTTTCCAGCAGAGGACCATGGCCTCAGACTTGGAGGTGCTGAATCTCACCCTGACCAATTCACATTCAACTGCAAATCACCCTACTGCGTACTGAAGGTCATGACCTGATGAAGCCAACAGAACCACATCATCTGCAAAGAGCAGAGAGGCAATTCTGAGGAGCCCAAACAGGAAACTCTCTCCCTTCGGCTGCACCTGAGATCCTATCTATGAAAATCACTTACAGAATTGTGACAAGGGACAACCCTGGCGGAGACCAGCACCCACTGAGAACATGTTTGACTTCCTGTTGAGAATACGGATACAGTACTCATGCTGGTTTTATAAGCACCACATGGCTCGTCAACAGCCACGGTACCCCATACTCCCACAGTACCCCCCAGAAGACTCTCCAGGCAGACATGGTCATAAGCCACAAAACACATGTAGACTGGATGGGCTCCCGTGACCCATCTGGTAACCCTGCAAGGGTAAAGAGCTGGTCCACGACCACATTTCCCACAAGTCCCATTACATTCTGTTATAAAATAGATGTTGCTACATGGACCCCCTGTAGTCATTCCTGGTGTGTTTGTCATTCTTTATTGCTTCTTTGGAAAAAAATAAATGTGTTGGTATGGACTTTTTAATCTGCATTTTGCTTCTGCACCATCTGACAATTTGTAGCTGGTTCTGTTTACATGTTACAGATAGAGGCAAATAAATGTTGGAAGCCCAAATAAACCATGAATGTACTGTAGCATTCTTAAATGAAAGGATATTTTATTCATATAGCCCAATATCACAAATCAAAATCTGCCTCAAGGGGCTTTGAAAATGAGAGGATATTTGACAGCTACATGCCAGGCAGTATTAAAGGCAAAACATGTATCTTTTATGTTGTTGATACTGAATTTTTCTTAAAATATATAATCATCAAAGAGTTTACACTGAGACAAGACTGCATCTATGTACCAGTTTAAGATCCCAAAAGAGAAAATTCCAAACCAACAAGTGTCAGTTTAGAGAATCTCCATCAGAGACACTTCTATCATGGAACTGACTATTTATAGCAAATGGTTATACAGTTAGATTTGGCGGAAAAGGGTCTGCTCTTTGAATGATCTCTCAAAGATTCTGAGTAGCAGCAATGATTCTGTTAGAAGAACTAATCCCCCATTAATAGACACATATACACATTACATTTTAGTTAAATGAACGATACCAAAAATATAGCACATAAGGAGCAAGTAAGGGTGGTGGAGGGAGCTGTGGCAGCACATGGCATTGACATGAGCATATCAGCAGAGTAATAGTGATAATGGCCACGCTGTGATCAGCTGATAACCAACCAGCATGAATCAAATCATGTTGCCAATCAGCTACTGCAAGCGTGACGTATTCTGCCTGACATGACAAACAGAAGAATTTATATACTTACTCTTTTAAATGTTGGAGGTTTTTGTAGTCTGCAGGGATGCATCTCCCAGATGATGTGGGAGATGTGGCAAGCATCATATGCAAAAAGCTTTTTTTTTTTTTTTTAAAGAAGTGAGGGTGACAGCAGGATCTGTGAGTGTGCAGGAAAATACCACCCTCTACATCAACTCAAGTAGAAACTCCTCCTGATACATATTTGATTTAAAAAAGAACGCCTTTTCGCTGCATTTATGATGTGTGCCTGTGAGCAAAAAACAAACAAGTCAGTAAAAGACCTGAGGTGAATGGAGTGCTGGTTGAAGCAGCAGAGACGTTCCTGGGGGAGTCAGAGGTTGCCAGATAGATAGATAGATAGATAGATAGATAGATAGATAGATAGATAGATAGATAGATAGATAGATAGATAGATAGATAGATAGATAGATAGATAGATAGATAGATAGATAGATAGATAGATAGATAGATAGATAGATAGATAGATACTTTATTGATCTCCAAGAGAAATTCACGATCTAAAGACATAAGTGAGGATGTCAGTCAGGATACAAATTAGTTCAAGACAATGATGTAGTGGGGGTATGTTATATATTTTGCTGCCAATGGGCCAGAAATTCAAAGATTTGTTCATACTTTTGAGGATGAGCTGGTTATTTTACAGTTTGTTGTCAAGTAGAATAAATGATGGTAGAGTATAAGAGGTTAAGAGCAGTTGCCTGAAAACTATAATTAAATCTGCTAAATCAGAATGTTGGAGGGTGTGAAACATCAGTGGTGAAAGCATGGTTGGTCAAAGAATGGTGTTAGAATACAAGTGATAGAAGATGGGGACACTATTGCCACATGTAACAAAGAGAAAACTAACATAATTATTAGGGAGGAGAGGAAGAAGAATACAATTTTAAGGGAATCCAATGTGTGACAAATTAGGAAAACGCTGATCCAAACGTGCTTTTTGCCAGACAAACTGCATGGGTCAATAGGAAGCTGACGGAAAGTCATTTACGTAATGAATGACCTTAGCAATGGGATGTTTTAGAGACTACATGATGTAGCGTTAAATGTCAAGAGAAAACATGCAGTTTTCCATTTTCCAGGAAAGCATGTCACATACTCAGGTCCATACGAGCCAATTTAACTGCCAGCTGTAATGTTTAAGATCATGAAGAGGGTAGTAAATGTTTACAAGCTGGAGAATCAAGGTTACATAGTCGAAATACCATTAAGGCATACAAGGACATATATAATGTGTCCAGATGTACAACATTAGCTTTATGTTCACCCAGAATAACGAGAGCAAGTAAGGAAGTGGAAGAGCTGGGGTTGAGTAGGGTGGAGGAGGGTCATAGCCCTGTATTACAATATGAGTGTTACCAAACCCTGGATAGATCTATCATTACCGGAGAAGATAAGGAAAGAGAATTGTGGAAAGCCAAATGATGATGAGGTTATAAAAAACCTACAGGAGAACTGGGTATTGTACCTGCAGGTTTTCACAGATAGATTTTAAGTACATATGATTATTTAGGAAAGGCTACTGCCAGAGGGACTGTCTTGTTTTCACCAGAGTAAGACAAGTAACTTTCTTTAGCCGATGCACTGACAGCACTGCTAGGGGAAGGATCTTTGGTCAAGCCTGCAATCGTGTTTTTTGTTTGTGTTATTTTATTGAGTGGATATGTTTTGGTATTTTTAAATATTCAAGCACAAGTAGGCGTGGAAACCTATAAGGTTGTGGATGAAGCAAGTAAAGAAGAGAGTGAGATGAATTGGATTTGAAAGCTGCCTTAGAGGGATCTGAAAGCAGTATATAGTAGGAGAAAAAGCAACAAGGAGATGGCAGAGGGAGCGGGAGAAGGAGAATTTGATATGCCATTATTTCAGCAGGAGACACGTTTTGTAGGTAAGTGATGAGGTAATAAAGACAATAAAGACATCCATCACATCCACATGGAGTGCTTAAATATAGTTTAGGGAGGAACAGAGACCAGTTTTGTGTGTATTATCCAGTACAGGTGTATTACTATATCATGAAACATGCTCTGATCTGTCAAAGAAGTAATTTGTTGTATTTAATTTTCCGGCATGATGATCGAAATGCTGTTAAAGCTTATTTCACACTACCAGGAATATAACTGTGGTGGGGAAATACTATAATACTGAATGATTTTATTGTAGTTTTAACTTAACTGGCCTTAAAGTAGTCAAATTTAAATATAGAGTCTAACAATACTAGGATTAGCCTGTAAAATAGTCAACATGGTAAGTTTTTGTAAATTATGGAATTTAAACTCCCCCACAGTTGCTAAAAATCCTTTAATTCCCATTAAAAATACAAAGGACAGTGTACACCTCAGTGTCGCCAATGGTAGCTGAGGCCCTGTGTGCGGGCCAGTGAAGTTCCTCCACACCGAACTGGGAAAACCATTTCTTTATGGACCTTTCTTTGTGGGAGAATTGTCATGTTGAAACAGGAAAGGGCCTTCCCCATCTGTTTCCAACAATAGTGTTGGAAGCACACTATTGTTTACAATATAATTTTATTCTGTAACATTAAGATTTCCTTATAGCCCAAACAATGAAAATAGCCCTAGACCCAAAGTAAACAAAGGTATATGGACAGTGGTGTCCACATACTTTTGGTCTGCACCTCGGGATGTGAGGTCTAGCATGCAAATAGAGAACGTGTAGTATTCATT
>VMKM01003084.1:0-46911 GCA_008360985.2 Macquaria ambigua
TATATATATATGTGTATATATATATATATATATGTGTGTGTGTGTATATGTGTGTGTGTGTGTGTGTATATGTGTGTGTGTATATATATATATATATGTATGTGTGTGTGTGTGTGTATATGTGTGTGTGTATATATATATATATATGTATGTGTATATATATATGTATGTATGTATGTGTATATATAATTTGTCTGTTAAAACAATTACAATTTGTGTGCGCGTGTGCATGTGTGTGGGCTGCACAAACACAAATACATGTCCACTCACTTTGATCAGGGTCTGAGTCGACAGAAACTCAGCCCATATTTACACGTGTGCATTCCAGGCTGCTGCAGTGGTCAGAGGCTCAAATAAAGATGCTGCCATGTGTGTGTATGTGGGTGTGTATCTGTGTGTTCACTGTAGCCTGCTATCATGAATAAGCAGCACTGTCAGCTGGAGGAACAGGGATGCTTATTCATGAACCTGCCCACTTTTACCTTTTCTCCCTGACCGTGTGTGTGTGTGTGTGTGTGTGTGTGTGTGTGTGTGTGTGTGTGTGTGTGTGTGTGTGTGAGTGAGTAGAGAGATGGAGGGCCCATGTTGGTTTTGATGTCTGACCAATACATCAATCGATCCAGTTTAGTTCTGGTACTGACCTCAGCAATGTAGGCCTGCAGCTGACCTGAGTTTTTGTGACTAACGTGTCGTAAAATGTAGCACAACTCCAGATTGTGCTTGGCTAAAGATGATCACTAACTGTCTTTTAGCTTTTCGCCTATGTCCTCATGTTTATACCACTGTAAATGACTGTGTGTGTGTGTGTGTGCAGCTGAGCTCCTGTCTGACTGCGCTGATAAAGACAGAGAAGGAGGCAGAGGTGAGGAGAGCTGCCGTCCATGTTATCACCCTGCTGCTCCGAGGCCTCTGCGACAAAACCACCAAGGTACACACATATGCTCAGAACTGAGTATGCATGAAACCCATACACGCTTGTGCACTATCCATTTTACATCAAACCATACAATACATTTCCACAACCAGACATACATAAAGTATACACTCTGGACATGTCATGTAATTTTCCATAACCTGCTACACCTACTGTGTACTTTGTTCAGTAATTAAGACAGATTGAAGATTGGAGCAGGTGTGTGGATACACGTTGGTAAGCTTTGCTCACTCACTTGTATTAACATTAAAGACACAGGGCCTAAAGGTCAGAGTGGTCAGTGGGGACCTTCTCTGTCACCATGGTTTAAGAATGTCTCCTCTGTCAGAGGGAACAACTGATAACAATAAAATATAACTTACAGGAGTTTTCTTGTACAAACTGTGGAATGTTGGAAGCAGAAGGACTCAATTTTATCCTGTTCTCCTTCAGGCTTGAATAATTATGTGGTTCAGGGTGTGTTTTTGAGAGTGAGAGGCCTTATTACAGAGCCTGACAGGTCCTGTAATATAGTCCCAGTTTTCCTGTAGTCATCATCAGTTAGCTTCTCACCAAGCACAGGAAGGAGACTCACTCCAAACACCATGTTTTAGAGTCACACCAGTTCTCGTTCTCACTGTTTTATGTTCCTAAGTCTGTGGACAGTCTGTGGTTACTGTTGATGTCTCACTGAAGAATTGTTTTTAGATAGTCCCCCTCCAGGCTAATCACAGTTCTTTGGCCTCCTAAAATGGCAGCAGTGAGGCAGGATCACTGACTGGATTTCTTAATTCACTGATCACTGTGTAGGTTTGAGGGTACAACGTGGCAGTAACTCTTCCAGTTTATGTATTCATAGCACTATAAGGCACCCAACAAATGGAATATGTACAGTATACTGTAATTATGTTCATTAAATGCTTTGTTGCAAAATGCTGTTCCAAATGCTGATCCACGGATCATTAAACTAAAAAAGACAGTTTTTGTAAAATCTTTTAGGGGACCAAAGCTCTCAGGTGACAGGCAAAATGCAAAGTAGATTGTTGCTTCACTGGAAACAAGTGTAGTGCTGGAACAATTGATACATTTTTTAAGTTAACTATCAAGCATAAACGGCAAACATTCTCTGGTTCCAGCTTCTCCAATGTGAGAATTTGCTTTACCAGTCACATACTGGCTGTCACCAACTCACCTACAGCAGCTCAGCTGCTTTCACCCTGACAGGTTTCAGTCAGTTTTAGCCTAAAATCCAGTTAAGAATATGAAGTTTCACCATGGGACCAGATTAATTTAAATCTAAGATGCAGAGAACCAAACTAGGTATAAGCTATATGTTTTGACTGTTGGCATGACAATAAAATAGGATTCAACTTATCATAAATCAATGAACACTATGGGTGTATTCCACTCAGCTTGGCTCGTCACTTCCCTCACTCACGTCTCTTCCTTGCATCTTAGCTCCTCCTGGCAGGACTGCACGAGAGATGCGAGGATGAAGGAATTGTGTTCACCAAGCAGAACATCCTCACTTACTCTTATTACTCACAACTATTATAGTAAAGCTGTTTCGCATAGAATACACCTGTAGTTTCTCGCTCCAAGCTCCTTTTAGAACCTCTTCACTCCTTGTCTCCTCCGAGACACATCTCAGGGATAGGAGCATCCTTGATGATGGCTGGGCTCGATCGATTTCAAGGTCACAGGCTGGAGGATGGAGGAGCGAGGATGGGAGGAAGCATAATTTGTAGAATGGAAAGCACCATATGATCACTGGCTGTGTTAATCAAATTAAAGATTATGTTATCCAAATGCAACAGTATGACTATTATGTCTTTTCAATCTTTTTGGAAGACAGTGGAGGTCTATGTCAGTAGCATACTTTATCATGCAATGGATACACAGACAGTACTTGGGTCATTGGGTTTACTGATGACAAAAGATAAATAATTAATATTAGCTTTATCCTTTCAATTGCATCACGTCCTGGCTACAGGTTAAATCACTTTAGTGTTATATCACTCAGCAAGAATTGTATTTAGTGTATCCTGGAACGAAACCTAATTGATAAAGTCTCTCATCTTTAGACCCAGTCTAATATAAAACCTACCAGTGGCATTGAAAATGATAAATACATTCATTCTTGGTCCTGTGGTTGCCTAGTGGAAACACACCTGTATGTGCCACAACTACAGTCAGCTGTCCAGCTGCTTGTCCCAGACCAGATCCTGTCATTACTGGAACAGCTGGAGAAGGGTAGCACCAGCTGTACATTGCTAATGATACACAAAGTGACATGAGAACAGATGAGAGGGACAGACCAAAGCACAAAGGTTAGGTCAAAGTAAAGAAAAGCAGGACAGGTATAGTGGGATGAATGATGGAGGAGGTGCTGGGGTGGCTGGGAAGCAAATAGAGACTAAAGAACACTGAGGCATGAGTCAGGGAATCCATTGATTCATTAAAGGTCTAAAAACATGTATTTTTGTGGTTAGATGAAGCACTTTTGCTATTGAGGTTGTAAAAAGGCCTGCAGTTAAAGTTGTAATCCTTGAGATTTTAGTCTTGGCTGAGTTGGTGACACCTGTTGTTACCGTGGTAACAGCAAGTGTGGTTAAATACTTCAGCAAACATTCGTTGAGCAGCTACTTCGACAGAAATACAACAGAAGAGCAAGTGGTGTATCTGTTCACAGTGCAGCCAAACAAACAAACATACGTTGTTTCAATAAAGACTTAAATAATGATAATTACAACCACCATCTAGTTTCATGTTGCACACGGTGCTAGTAGTTTCCACACAACAGCAGGACACAGTAACAAAAGTTGGTTACCTTGCTGAGGAGTTGAAGTGTGCAGCCTGTCGCCTGCAGCTCTTCATCTAACAGCTCACTGTGGCTGCTCCTTCTTGTTGCTGTGTTTGAGCTGCAGTTCAGGACCCAAAGATATCCAGTTCATAATAATATGAAGGCCGGTACGTCATTATACTTGAGGAGCTACAACTAGGCAATATTTGACTTTTTTTTCTTGATTGATCAAAAGAAATAATCGACTAACAGAAAAGTATCGATTTTTTTGTCGATGGACTAATTGATGAACCAACTAATAATCTTAGCCTTATCTGTAAATTTTTATCTCTGTAGTCTTTCTATGGATCAACTCAGGGCGTATGGGATTTACTACAGAGCTATTGTAAGTTTTTTTTGTTTTGTTTTTTTCAGGATGGGAATCCTATAAGAGTGGGTTAGTTTTGTATTTTGTCTGAAAGTGTTCTGGGATCCCAGCTGACATTGGGCGAGAGGAGGGGTACAACCTGGACTGGTCGCCAGTCAATCACAGAGCTGACACATTGAGACACACTCACATTCACACTCACAGTCACACATACAGGCAATGTAGAGTTGCCAATTAACTTAACCTGCATGTCTTTGGACTGTATTTTCTCAGATAAAAGTCTGTAGTCAAATAAAAGCCGGGTCTCAAATAAGGCTTGGTCACCACGAACAAATAAAGGCGGGCCCAAATACAGGCAGAGGAAAAAAACAAGGGTGGATAAACTCCTGGTGCCTATCATGTAATGCCAACTAAGCATAATGTACATTTCTATCACTTTAACTTAATAAATTCAACAATATATTCATGCTATTAACACTTTGTTGTTCTGGATTACTTATCTAAAGTGTTATTGTCCAATTTCAGTCACTGCGGGTGTATGTGTGTTAATGTCCCTGCCAAACTGTATTTTGTAGTAACATACAAGTGTCGCAAGATGGCAATAGCTAAACTTGAAGTACCATATGGGAACCATTCAAGTCACTAAATTTTCCACAACACAGTCCTGCAATAAAAGCCTTGTTAGGAAATGAAGTGAAACAGTGAGTGTTGAGTTTGTATTAACAGCATAATGCAGTTACAGGGCAAATGGGAGCAGATCAGACAACAAGAAGGCTTCATACTGAAATATGACCAAATATACACAGAGGGGATTAGAAACAAAGGCCTGGCTTTGATCCTCTGCAGTTGAGGTAATTAAAGGCCCCAGCCAATATTTAAGAATTTACGGTAACTTGGGTCTTATTTTAGAGGTTTTGCCCTTTAATTCTATTGGTAATTACTGAATTAGTTGCCAGACTTACTTGGATGATTAAGCAAAGTTGAACAGGAGCAATAAACTGTCCATTGTAAGCATCCATCCCAGTCTACAAACTAGTCTAAAGTGTTGTTTCAACAGTGTAACTTCATCTCTCTCCTATGACTTCTCCAGGTCCTCAGTGATGTTTTGTTGGACCTGTACCGAGCTCTCAAGTGGGTGGTTCGCTCAGACCCAGATGACATTGTAGTGCTCCATGCCCAGCTGGCTCTGGAGGAGCTTGATGACATAATGAGGAGGTCCATCTTCCCTGAGCAGAAGCTGGAGAAGAAGATTGTTGTCCTGCCATAGAGCTAAAATTTGATTTCTGTGGGGTCTTCATAATCCCTTCATAGTTTGGACTTACAGAGGACTTTATTTTTATGTGCTCTGCTTATACACAGTTCTAGTTCTGCCTCCATGTGATATGGATTTTATGGTTGGGAGGCTTCCATTGTGTTCTACTGTACCACCAACAATCCACTTTTAAAATAAAGTTTTAAACATATATTCTCATGAATTTTTATTATAGCGTATACAAAATATTTACTGTAATATACTGTTTATACTGATACAGCCACTATCTTACCCAGGATGTACTGCTGAATTCAAATGGCATATAAAAAACTGCTGGTGCATTATGGGAAATGTAGGATCCAGCATTTTTGGAGCTTGACCTGCCTCTTCTGCTTCAATTTGGATTTTTTTTTTCAATCTGTATTTAGTGAGTCACCAAACCTTTTTTGGAAGTGCAATATAAAATCACTGGAGTGGCCCTTTTAACTAAACACATATTACATTCACACCCATCGGGCCTCATGGAAAAACATTATTGTATCCTACACACCTTACTGAGTGTTGGATTAAGCAAAGACTCTTAACTGGACAAACATGTTGTAAATTGCTGTTGTTCAACTTGATGAATACCACCTGTTCATGAGGAGGTGTGTATTTGTGAGATTTGATCATCATCAGAATAATCAATACCCCTAAATTGCCATTTAAGGCTACCTGTTTTTATGTGCTCTGGGCAAGTTTAATTCACAAAAATATTACCCAAAACTAAAAAAAAAAAAAAAAGAATTTCAGACTGTGTGTTGTCAGAAATCAGCAGATAAAAACATAACATATTTAGCAGTGCCTGTTCTTAGGGGATGCGAGAAAATGAGAAAACACTACAGCTGAGCAGTGCCGTACTGCGACAGAAATAAAGAGAGGATGGTTTAATATGAAGTTGAATGACAAAAAATGACTTTCCAAAGCAAAGTGGTTACTGAGATGACAGATCAGACTGATATGGTAAACCATGAATTTTATTAGTAACAAAGAGAAAATTCTAACTAATTGCTGAATGTGACTAATTGTCTTAAATCGCTTGTATGTGCCACTTAAGAACAAAGCTGTTTGTATGTAAAATTCAAAATCACTGAGTTACATGTAAACGTACAATTTTCTTCTCATCTCCGTGAGTCAAGTACAGAACAAGGTTTTGGGTTGAAGAAGCTGTCATACTTGAGATCTCACAAGCTCACCAGGTTTGGTATGTTATTTTGTGTTTTTTTCACAAACTCAGACTTGTACAGAGTTGTCGTTGCATGTCTACCTCTTTGAAAACATGCTGGCAAGCAGTAGATGAAATTATTTCTTCTTTGGTGCATATTAATACTAACCTGAAGTGGAGACAATAGCTGGACTGCTCTATGTAAACGAGGCCAAATGGGGTCCAGCAGGGTTTGAACAGAGCTCAAGGTTGACAGAGAGGAATGAGACATTCCTTCTTTTGTTTCATCCATTGAGCAATAGGTTAACACTGTATGAGGCATGACCTTCTCTGTCTCTGTTCTCTGTGTGAACATACGGTCGGCAAACATAAGGAGCTTCAGCCTTATTTGCAATCCATGGATATTTCCCCCAACGCAGAGTCGAGGCATCACTGTGGCAGGCGGTGTAGAAACGCAGGCTCTTTCATCATGGTGGCAGATTTAGGCCTCTCCACAGCACTGCCACCAAACTATGGCTCTTAAATCACACCTGTGTTTACTCTGGAGGTTAAGTATTTTTCTGTCAGTGTCATCTCAAATAACCTGCTGGGAGATTTTCAACACTAACAATAAGACATGTTTTTTTTGTTTGTTTTTTTAAGTCTAATGCATCATTTGCATGTTACACTAAATTTCCATTAAAGAAATGACAACAGCCTTTGAAGAAGCTGGTTAAAATGCTTAATGTGTATGGATCTGTATGATCAAGGAAACATGCTGATGACATGCCTAGAAACTGAACATGGAAAAAATGAAAGGACAGGTTCACTATTTTTCATGTCATAAAATTCCCTCTTTGTGTTTCCCCACAGTGTTTTCTTGTTGAGCTGCAGAGGGGGGGATAGTAACAAAAAATGGAATTTCATCCTGAAAAGACTTTGGAAGATACCCACTTGATTTGTCTAATTTGGACAGCTGAAGCCTCAAATTAGCTACAGATTAACTTCGGAACACATTTTTACACAGAATAAGGACTGCAGATTTTGTCTCTCACTTACTGTACATTGAAAGTACATTATGAAGGGATCTCTCAATGGCCAGTATGGATAGGAGGAATGATTACAGCAAAACCTGTTTCAATGTACATATGGACACCTGACTATTGGTTTAGGACATACTGGAAAAATTGTGAACCTATCCTTTAAAGATTTGTAACATAAGTAGTTGCAGTTTATTTTCACTTTCATACTAATGTGGATGAATTAGCAGAATGTATGTTTCCTGTAGCTAAAAGAAACCTTCTAATCCAGAGTCAAGCTTGTTTTTTTTGAGGTGAGTAATATCTCAATAGCTCAAGGCCTAAGCTGGAGTAAAGTGAAAAAAATTTGGAGGATTTTCACTGGATTCATTTGACTGCAACATTGTAAGTGCATACTTTCAGCGTGGAAAGTTATTGTCCAAAGTTTTCAAGTTTACGGGGCTTCATTTTTTGAGAGTGAGGCATTGTATGGTTATTTTGGTCAATGTCCCACTGGATACTATAAATGGAGAACAAAATCAGAGTTTTACACAAACACTGTGGCTGTGTAGTTGTAATTCTTTCAATGGGGGGGAAACAGCAAAACTAGAAGCTATCAACCTACACTAACTGATTTTGGTTTATCGTTATTAGCGCCCCTGAATCACCAAATTCCTAAGCTCACTGTTTTTGTCGGTCTGGTGTTAATTGTAGCTTGACTCTTGAGTGAATCACTGAATCTATGTTGAAAGCTACAATAAACATAGTCATTATGGACCAAATGACTATGTGAAATGTAGAAATGGTCAATCATAGTGATGAATCCACAGAGATTTATCACCAACTCTGTAGTTACCCCAGCTCTATGAAGCTTTTTAGCATCATTTAGCTCATTGTTTTGGTTTTGCTGTTTCGCACTGTTCTCATCAGTGTCATTTCCAGCAGTAGTCAGCTTTTTTCAGAGAAAAAGCTTTGATAAAACCACTGTACACTAGCTGCCCAGCACTAAACAGTAGTCAGACAAAGTTAGAGACTAGCTGATGAACACAGTGGAGCATTTAGCAGCTTATGAGCCAGATATCTCTCTCAGGCCATGGTGACGAGGAAACCAGAACTAAAAGGAGAGTAAATATTTGACTTACATTCATCAGGTGGACACAAATACGACTCCAAATGAATGCTGATGTTGCTTCGTGTCTGCTTGAAATAGGTAACTGCTTGCTAACACGTTAGCCATAACAACTTACACAACTGTGTGTCTGTAATGTTAAGTAATAATTCTTAACTGAAAAGGGTTTTTCACCAGAAACGCAACAACCTTTCACTCTGTGTCATGGTACCAGGTTTGGTTTGTTCTCAATAAAGGAGTATTATTTTTCACATGTACCCTTTATACAGAGCCAAGACATCAAACACTACCAATTGAGCTCACTTTGGATGCACAGTACAGATGTGTTAGGTCCTCCTCTGATGTTTTATTTATATAATTATTTTCTGTACAGACAACCAAAAGCAGGCAGCAAATGAGAGCCATGTTAAAATCCCAAGACACAATAAATTAAGTTCCTAGCAAAGCAATTCTGCCTTCCAGCAACTCAAACTCATCTTCACACTGCTGCCTCCCTTCAGAATAATACTCATTCCAGTCAAGAGGGTGGCTTTGCCTCTGGGAGAGACAAAGGTTTGTTTGAATATTAGCTGACATTGTCTTGTAATAGGATATTACACTTGAAAGGAAATGGCGTTCCACCAATCTGGAAGAATCACGTTTAGCCTGGCAAGATAGTCTTAAAATTTATAGGAAGGCCCTCCGTAATGCCAGAGCAGCCTACTACTCATCATTAATAGAGGAAAATAAGAACAACCCCAGGTTTCTGTTCAGCACTGTGGCCAGGCTGACAGAGAGTCACAGCTCTGTTGAGCCATGTATTCCTATAGACCTCAGTAGTAATGACTTTATGAGCTTCTTTAATGATAAAATTCTAATTATTAGAGACAAAATTCAGCACCTCCTGCCCTCAGTTGGTACTGACTTATCTTCAAACACAGGAACCTTAGAAACAACTGTAAAACCTGATGTACATTTAGACTGTTTTTCTCCCATCAACCTTAATCAGCTAACTTCCATGATTTCCTCATCTAAGCCATCAACGTGTCTCTTAGACCCCGTCCCAACTAGGCTGCTTAAAGAAATTTTACCCTTAGTTAGCATTTCTTTACTAGATATGATCAATCTGTCCTTATTAAAATGCTATGTGCCACAGTCCTTTAAAGTAGCTGTAATTAAACCTCTTCTTAAAAAGCCCACTCTTGATCCAGGGGTTTTGTCAAATTATAGACCTATATCGAACCCTCCTTTTCTCTCTAAGATCCTTGAGAAAGCAGTCGCCAATCAGTTGTGTGTGACTTTCTACACAACAATAAGCTGTTTGAGGATTTTCAGTCAGGATTTAGAGTGCATCATAGCACAGAGACAGCACTGGTAAAAGTTACAAACGACCTTCTAATTGCATCTGACAAAGGACTTGTCTCTGTACTTGTCTTACTAGATCTTAGTGCCGCATTTGATACCATTGACCATCACATTCTATTACAGAGACTAGAACATTTAATTGGCATTAAAGGCACCGCACTAAGCTGGTTTAAATCCTATTTATCAGATCGATATCAGTTTGTACATGCTAATGATGAATCCTCTATGCACACAAGTTAGTCACGGAGTTCCACAAGGTTCTGTGCTTGGACCAATTCTGTTCACCTTGTATATGCTTCCTTTGGGCAATATTATTAGGAAGCACTCCATAAATTTTCATTGTTATGCAGATGATACCCAATTATATATATCGATCAAGCCAGATGAAACTAATCAATTAGCTAAACTTCAAGCATGCCTGAAGGACATAAAAACCTGGATGACCTGCAATTTTCTGATGTTAAACTCAGACAAAACCGAAGTTATTGTACTTGGCCCCTAACACCTTCGAAACACATTATCTAAAGATATAGTTTGTCTAGATGGCATTGCCCTGGCCTCCAGCGACACCGTAAGGAATCTTGGAGTTATCTTTGATCAGGATTTGTCCTTTAACTCCCACATAAAGCAAACTTCAAGAACTGCCTTTTTTCACTTACGTAACATTGCAAAAATCAGGCACATCCTGTCTCAAACAGATGCAGAAAAACTAGTCCATGCATTTGTTACATCTAGGCTGGATTATTGCAACTCTCTGTTATCAGGCTGCCCCAATAAGTCCCTTAAGACAGCTGATCCAGAATGACAAGAACCAGGAAAAGAGATCATATTTCTCCAATATTAGCTTCTCTACACTGGCTCCCTGTAAAATCCAGAATATAATTTAAAATCCTTCTCCTCACCTTCAAAGCCCTAAATGGTCAGGCACCATCATATCTTAAAGAGCTCATAGTACCCTATTACCCCACTAGAGCACTGCGCTCCCAGAATGCAGGGTTCCTTGTGGTTCCTAGAGTCTCTAAAGTAGAATGGGAGCCAGAGCCTTCAGCTATCAAGCTCCTCTCCTGTGGAACCAGATCCCAGTTTGTGTACGGGAGGCGGACAACCTCCTCACATTTAAGAGTAGGCTTAAGACTTTCCTCTTTGATAAAGCTTATAGTAGGGCTGACTCAGGTGAGCCCTGAGCCACCCCTTAGTTATGCTGCTATAGGCCTAGACTGCCGGAGACTTCCTATGATGCACTGAGCTCCTCTCTCCTCCTCTCCCTCTCCATCTGTACGCACTCATATCCCATCAATGCTTGTTACTAATTCAACTTCTTCCCGTAGTTGTGTGCTTTCTCTCCCCTTTCTCTCTTCTTCTGTTGCTTTCTGCAGGTGTTTCTGCCTCCGGAGCTGTAGAGTCTGGATCTATGGTTGCGGCCACCTGCTGCCCCCGTGCTCCTCCTCTGCACCCGCTGTTGCAGTTGCTGTTGCTATTATTATTAGTATTGCTGCTGTAATGTTGCTCTTAGTATTGTTTCTGTTGGTGTTGACATCCATGCCATTGCCGCGGCCATTGCGTTGCATCTCTGTGTGGAGCTGTATTGTGCTGCTGTGTGTTCTCTTTCCTCCTGCTCTCTCTCTCCCGCTCCCCCCCTCCCCCTTCAACCCAACAGGTCGAGGCAGATGACCGCCCACCTAGAGCCTGGTTCTGCTCGAGGTTTCTACCTGTTAAAGGGAGTTTTTCCTTGCCACTGTCTCCTGGTGCTGCTCATGGTGGGAACTGTTGGGTCTCTGTAAATATAAAGAGTCGGTCTAGACCTGCTCTACTCGAAAAAGTGCCCTGAGATAACTTTGTTATGATATGGCGCTATATAAATAAAACTGAATTGAATTGAATTGATATAACACTGTTCTCTAAGTCATACAAGTTTTTACCACTGACTTTATTTTCTTCAATTAACAGTAAAGAGTTTCAAAAATGCTAAATGAAATGCTAAATTGGATCAGAGATTTTAATCCACTCATCACAATGAACTTGGCTGTTAAAGGTAAAAAAAAAAAATTCTATTCCAATTTAACTTTATTCAAATCAAACATGGGATAAATTGTGATTTCAGCTACAAGCCACTTGAGTAATGTTCTAGGGAATGTCCTAAATCCTAAACACCAATCATTTGCAGTCTTGGGACCCAAAAGCTCTTTGTCTCCATTCCCATCCTCAGCATCTTCTTTGTTTCAAAATAGATATTGCTTTTGACTGCAAGTCAAAAGGGAAATTTAACTTAAAGCGTTGGTTCAACTAAATAACAAGAAAAATATTTCTCACTTACCTCTAGTGGTATTGAGCCATGCAGATAGTTTTAGTTTTATTTGCCAAGACTTTGAGACCTCCATCACAAACTTCTGCCAATAGAATGGATGTGAATGGAATTTTGTTTGTGATGCTCAAAGCATAAAAAATGTCCCTGTTTATTGTTTATTGGATTCCCATTAGCTTCCATAAATACACACAAATGACAAGGGACAACAATCTGATTACAAAAGAAAAAAGCACACAAGAAATGTACAACATGGCAAAAGAAAGACAATAAAAGATATTAGTTTAAAACAAGACTAGTACATAACTCAAAGAGAAAGAGATAAGAGACATGGCCAAAGATTACAGAGTTAAATTGACATTAGACCATTTTACCTAAAATTACTCTTTGTATAATAATGTATTTGATATGAGTTGGTACAGGTTCCAATCTGTGGTGGCTCTGAATGGAATGGTGTCTTTCAAGTAATTTTATTTAGGGTTGGAAAGAGATACTTTAATTGGCCCTTTTAGTGTTACTGGCCACAAAGAAACCAGGTTTACCTGAGAAAACGGTTTTCCAGATAAACAGGGACAGGATACTAAGATAAAGTTTGGTCTTGACAGCTACAATAATAGTTTGGAATGCATTTGGTCAATTACAATGTGATATGGACAGTGCAAAGCAAATTAAGACAGGGCACCCAACTGAACTTCAGTGCAGGAGAAATACACCTGTTTCCTCTTACAAACTTTTAACAGAAAGCCTGTGTCACAAACTGAGGGCCTTCATTTGAAAGAGGTTGGCAATTACCATCAGGGAGGGTCTAAAGCTGGAATTATGCTTCTCCAGCCTGCACGTAAGCAAACGTACACAGCTGTTGTTTCTGACACGTTTACATGTATGTTTCTTTTATACTTGTACGATTGAGCGTATAACATACGTGTCCACTAGGAAGTGAAGTGTCACATTTATAAAAGCACAACGTAAAGAAAGAAATAGAAGAATAAGAAATGAATAAGAAATTGGGAAACAAACCATTACATCCCTGAAAGAATTTGGATTTATCAATGACAAGTTGGGCAACCTTGAAGAGGAATTGAGTTTCCTATGCTCTGCTTGTGGCAGTAGTATGCTGACATGTAGGTAAATGAACTCTGAAAGAAAACAATAGGGAAAACGTCCTGGGTGGATGTTGTGTCAACCTTGAGGTGCAGGTTGTTGCAATGCAGTGTTCAGATTTGGGAGGTGTTCGCATCCGCACCTTTGCAAGCCTCTGTGTCCCTTTTCTGGTAGGTTCACAAAGAGGTTTATGTGTATCTCCACAGAAGCATAATTCCAGCTTGATAAATGATGATGTCAAGTTGCATACTAGGGATTAAAAGTAAGGACATCTCTGCCTCTGCTTTGATTTTGACCATTCTTTTTTAAAACAACTTTTTACAAATGAGCTGTAATACAAATTAAATCAACTGGAGTACTCCTTTAAGGTACCAATTCTTTTCAGTTTTCAACCTTGGTTAGTTGTTAGAGTTTCTGAAAAAAGCTTTTGTTCAGTTAACTCTGTTAGTCTGTCTCAAAGCCTACAGTTAGTTTTACTCTCTGTTTTCCCACTGAGAAACAGAGGGAGGGAGTGCTGAAGCCATGAGAGGTCTATTACAGTAATTACTATATATTACCATGTGTCACAGTCAGGAAGCCAGGAAGGAGAATGTAGAGGAGTGTGAGAAAGGCTATACATGTAGGGTGGTTGAGTGGAGCCACTTTAGCCTTATTTCCTTATAAGAGTTTGTTTTAGGTAATGTGCACTCTATTACCTGGCTTAAATGAAATGTGTTTGAGTGGCTTTGGTGGCTGTGTAGTGATTCTCAGAGGTGTACTGCAGTTTGTCTCCGGCTGCCAGCCCAGCCGTGGTTGTGGAACCTGCAGGACGTCAGCAGCTCAGCCTCAGAGCAGGAGAGGAGAGGGAGGGAGGATAGATAAATAAACCCATAAAGGATGCTTTGAGTCAGGCGGAGAGGTGGAGAGGAGAGGGGGCTCCGGTCAAACAGTCCCCAGGCTTATTAGAGGCTGCTGGCTGCATTGCAGAGAGATAGAGAGCTAGCTGGGGTGTCCAGGGAGGGGAGGCGGAAAAGGCAAGGAGAGGGGGGGTTAAAGGAGAGAGGAGCTGTGGAGGAGAAGCTCAGCAGTGTCGGTCTGCCTGCCAGCTAGCCAGCCAGGCGGGACAGTGTAACAGAGGAGGAGAGGGGGAGAAGGATTTAGGCGCTGCTGCAAACAGGGGATGCAGAGACGAGTTGATACTGCAGCACAGGACAGAGGAAGAGAGGGTGAGGAAGCCTGGGGATGTTTCATTGCAGGGGCCAAAGAAGAATTCAGACTTGAGGACGACGCCAAGATCGAGCACCCAACTTTGGCCCTCAATCATAACCTCCCCCATCACTTTGGCCCTGTTCTCATATTGGAAATCAGAGGCTGGGATGGAGAGCACTAGAGGCAGAGACCAGACTAGCTGCTCCCCCGAACCTGTAATTTACAGATGTAAGACTGCACCAGCATCAGCTGCTGGCTGAGCACCTCTGATCACATCTAAGCTGGGGGGCTTCATGCCCTGGGACGATCCTGGGAGATAGAGGGAGGAGGTGGTCGAGGAGGAGGAGGAGCAGGCAGTGGGGAGGCTGGCTCAGAGAAGTGGTGGAGGGTGGTGGTTTAAGCTGCCTGCCATATTTTTGGATGTGGGGATCTCCTGAATTAAGCGAGCAAGCTGAAATAAAGATGTAGTGTGAGCTGGTGGAAGGAGGGAGACAGAACAAGGAGAGTGCTGTGCTGGGGAGAGTGGAGGGCTGGACGTCCCGGCTCAACGGACGGACCAGGTGGACGGAGATCTGGTGGGAGTCCTGAGGGGGAGACAAAGACAGAGGGTCCACTGGATCAGGAAGGTAAGGCTTTAAATAATATGTTTTGCACTAAGAGGATATGTCCTTATGATATAAATCAATCCCACTAAGACAGAAAGATGAGACAAATCCTTCTTTTGCTGGCCTTGACTTCTACAAAGGGCTAGTTTAGCTTTACACTACAATCTGATTAGCTAGGATCAAGTAATTCTTCAGGTTTGGCAGGTAGGTGTAAAGGCTTGGGGGGAAAAATTAATGAAAGTATTCACAAGTGAGAACACATTCAAGAGAGACAGAAACTGAATGGAAAGTTTTAGAAAAATTGGAATCAGCAACATTAAAACGTAGTTAGAAAATGCAGGACAAAGAGTTGAGTGTGTTCAGGCTTGTGTGGTGAATGTGTTTGCAATGTGAGGTAGAGAAAAAAAAATCTGCCTGATGCTGTGTGTGTGTGTGTGTGAGTGAGTGTGTGAGTGAGTTAGTCAACTAATCACTTGAATGGGACTAAAGAAGTTCTAGAGCTGCTGCTCAGTTCTGCTATAATTTCTGGGGGAAGTTGTAAAATCGCTCAGTAATAGCTAAAGAATAGGTGCTTGTCTATGTTCCCTGCCTATGTGTGTACATTACCACTGTGTTTGTGTTGCCTCCTGGCATGTACAACACATTGTGCTTTATCCCTGACAGTCAGTGACCGTTAGGAAACAGTTGACAGGAACGCCTCAGAGTGGCTGTTTGAAGGCTTCTGGCGTCTCCAAAGAAAACGCTGGCCTGTTTGATTTTCCATGGCATCACTGCCATGCTGGACCTGCCTGGTCTGGTGGCCTTTTATACAAAGCCTGCTGGTATTTGACAAGCTACTTGTATACAGTGAGACCTGCTACCAGGAGACATGCTATCCAGAGCACATTCTGATCCAGTCAAAATTGTTGGATAAGTGATAACATTCAATTAATGGGTATCACCAATAGAAACAAGATTAAAGCAAGACTATGTAACTTTTGAAGGAAGAAATAATATATTCTTCCTCTTACAGATGAAAAGTTAAATTAATAGGCAATAAAACACAGCTTGGGGTTTTGCTGCTACAGCCTTACTTAGTCTGGTATGTCAAGTTGCTTATTGCGCCTAATGTAAGCTAATGTTAGCAAACTTTAGGTAGCTGTGTAACTGGCTTTATTCAGTCACAGATAAACATTTCAGTGAATTCAAAAGTACAACAAGTAAACACACCACCAAGAGACATGTTTGTTCTTTCCTACTTGCACTTGTTCTCAGTCAGGTCACCTAATGATGACGTCTTTAAAGCTGCGGTCGGTCGAATGACTATTTGTGATGTTGGTCGTAGTGGCGAAGCTACAGATAATTATCACCCAACTTCTCCTCAGCTCTAGCTTCATAGCCTGTTTAAACAATTGCTTTGGTTTTACAGCCCACAAATGTTACTGTTTGGTTCAGTCTCACCGCTCTCATTAACCTTGTTTCTAGCAGCAGCAGACAGCTGTTTTCAGTGAAAACCCCCTGTACACTACTTGCCCAACACCAAACAGCAGACCGACAAATATAAGAACTAGCTGGTAAACACAGTGGAGCATTTAGCAGCTAAAGAGACAGATGTTTTCCTCAGGAGTTAGTGGAGACCAAACCAGAGTTAAAAGGAGAGTGAATATTGGACATTTGTCAGGTGCTAATCGTGGGCCGTGTCTTCTAGATGTGTAGGCTAAACAGACATAGTATAGAATAGTTTGCTAACACGTTAAACATATTACATTATGGCCATGATATGTCAAATGTGTGCAGTTATAGTTGTTTTAGAGTTTTGCTCCCATGGACAGGATTCATCTTTTGATGAGTATGAATAATACAGCTAATTTCATAGCCAGTAATTGTCAAGATGTTTTGCTCTGGATAAAAGACAGACTGAATGATATTGGCATCGCCATAATTAGGACCTATGATGCATGTTGATATTTATGTCAGGTTTCAAAGGTAGTTAACTCTATATCACCTGTTACAAGATTGTTATACTGAGCTATTCCCCACAAAATATGAATGGAAGGCCAGAGGCTGCATTGGGCCCATTTCAACAGCAGGTAGTGTGAAATTACTTGGCATCAAATAGATCTGAAATACAATTCTGGTATTACTTTTGTATGTTTGTTTTGAATGGTCATCCTGTGACAGCCTCCAAACTTCTTGCACATGTCTCTTCAGTGAGTACTTTATTTGATGTTCCCCAGCAACATCACTTCCTTCATTATGTAATGAGGTCTGTAAAAGAGGATTTTGTGCTACACTCCCTGGAGAAATCTGACTGGAGGCACTGAAAGAGCCCTCTAGTGGCAAATTACTCTGAAATCCCAGGCATATTTTTACAGGAGTTTAAAACAAGGTTTATCCATGTTTCACATCACATCACCATTAATCATATCTCTTCATATCAAACAGTGAAAAAAGAGTTTTTTACTTTTGTTTGTTTTAAATCTGTTGTGTTTGCAGCCCTGCTCAGCTTTGACCTTGACTAATCTTATTGATGATATTATTACTCACATTAGCAGTGAGTGAGGCTGTGGGGAACTGACAGGTTAATTGGTGTAATTCATTACATCTTCAATTTGTTTGTAATGTAGTCAAAATGAACATGTAGAGCCTGTCCTCTCCTCAGTCTGTTCACCTGGACACTGGACACCCCACTTCCTCAATCCTTCTCTGTTCTGTCATCTCTCCCTCCCTTCTTGTTGTCTAACCTCCACTGCCCTCCCACTGCGTATACTTCTATAGAGAGACAATAAACGTTTCTGAATCAAACCTTGGACACGTGCACGAACAGGTGCATACGAGAATAACTGATCTGTAAAAACATGCTCACACAGTCTTTTTTAAAATAATTTTACAATAAATGTTTCTGGCATTTATTACCTAAACTGTACACTTTCATGACAGTAATCATAAGGCACTATGACCTCCTCTAATTTGTGCACAAGTTATTCGAACCCACATAACTTTATAAATTGTAGTGTGGATCCCAAATGACACTACATACAGTATATTTTTACATATTTCAATAGGCTGAATGAACTGTAGCAAAAAGCGAGTGAATAATATACATGTGATACTGTCATACAGTGTGGAGCAAATACGATTTGCAACTGTGTAATGTCAAGGTGGTCCTTGTAGTGACGAGCCCACAGAGAATTATCACCAACCCTGCACTTCCCCTTCACTCTGTGAGGCTTTGTGTTGTCTTTCAGCTCAATGTTTTGGTTTTACAGTCTGCAATTTTACTGCTTTGGTTTACTCTCTCTCTCCTCTCATCAACCTCATTTCAAGCAAAAAAGCTCTGATAAACCCACTGTCTAAACCTGCCCAGTGGCAAACAGCAGACAGACACAGTTAGTGACTAGCTGGTGAACATAGTGGAGCATTCAGCATCTAAAGAGCCAGATATTTCTCTCATCTTTTGAGACCAAAACAGAGGTAAAAGGAGAGTGAATATTGGACTTACATTCATCAGGTTGCTAACACTACTCTAAATAATGCAAATTTTCCTCCTGCCTGCTGGATGTGTAAAGAAGCAACTGTAACCTAACATGTTAGCCATGATAATGCGATAAATGCAATGCAATGCAATGTTTGTTGTGGTTGGAGCTTTTTCTGCTGTCCCCAAGTGGCCAAAAAATAATGAATGCAGGTTTAAATTTCACAAGTACAATCAAAGACTTTTTCTGTCACAGTGAATATGCCAGGAAGCGAGAGATGAGGAGGCATACCTTAAGCCTGGTATTCCTGATATCAAGTGAAAACCAACTGTCTGAAGTGCCTGTTTTTCTTTGAAGCTGACTTTAAGTACCATAACACAAAAGAAGAAACTTCTACTTCCAATGTGACACACACAACAAAAGAAAAAACAGATACAAAGCTGTACAGGCCTAAAAATATTTTTGTCCATCCATATTGCCCCCACCCTCCTCAGGCTGATTGGTCAAATAACAATTAACAGCCAGTTGTGTCCCTAAAATTATTTCTGCCTCCAGAGCAGGTCTGCCACTTGAACTTTGACTTCCACTTTGCCATATTTGATCCTTTATTGAACATGTGCTTTATTGTAAATTAGTGGTAACATATAAGGAGGTATTGAATGCATGTTACCGTCCAAAACGTCATCTATCTCCTTCATGTCCTGTTTCCTAACTTCCCTCCCTCTTTCTCTTGCTCCACCCAACACTCTTTTTCCAAACATATTTCCCCTACCCCTCCCTTCTTCCTTCTCCCTCAGCTGGGTAAAAGTCCCTGTCCCGAGGCCAAAACCATCATTCAGTGACCCCTCCCCATCTCCTCCCTCACCTGGACTGCCCATTCAGTAAGATGGCCTGGATGCAGGAAATCCTTCCCATGTAGCACTGCCACTCCTGGGATACAACTGGGAATGTTGCTAGTGATCAATTTAATGTGTTTTTTACCTGGAAATGTTGATAAGCTCTGAAATGATTCTTTTCTTTACCTTTTTTGTCTGATTTTTTTTTATCTTCATCTTTACCTTTTTGGAATTATCTGCATCCTGGGTCCTTGGTAAAATGATGACCTGGTGGTCCTGGAAACTTTTCTAGCAAACATGGATCCTAATCTGAATCTGGACGTAGACTTGAACCACATGTACACATTCTAGGTGAATGTGGTCAGCATCACTACAAAATCACTCTGATTACCTGGGTGAAATATTAAGCCACAACTTCAGGTTTTACTTATTATTATAATATGAGTTCTGCAAGGACTACTTGCTTCAGAAATGTGACTTTTTTCCAGAGTAATTGAATTCATACTGAAGATTATAAGGTGATGGCGTGTTTTTTTTCTTTCATCTTTTACAATTTTGATGTGTAATTTCATGGGATTCAGTTTCAGTGGATTTCTGTTCAAGTAGAAACTTGCCCTTATATGTTAAGTTACTGCCGTTACTCCCACTGTGACAGACAAAATACATCCTTTCTGAATTCAAAGACAGGCTGACTTGTGCCTCTAGACAGCATTATTTACCATTTATTGAATTCTGCTTCATTGTGCTGTTCAGAGGAAATTAATCCAGTTTTTAAATGATAAACCTTAAATTGCTCATTTGTATTGGACAGTGAAAGGTGGTCAGTATATTTCATACAAATAATGAGTGTTTCCTTTTTAATTTCACTGGCAATCACCAGTAATATTTTAGCATTCAACACTCATCTCAGAAAACACCAAGATGTCATTGTGCTGCAGTCAGAATAGCCCAGCAGATGTAACCTTGGGGCTAATTGCACCTGTCCCCCCAGTCCCCTGACTAATCCCAGCTCCTGACCTGCCAACAACCCCCTCTGGTGACTGTGGCCCTCTAATCAAGCAGTCCATGTTATTGTCTGCTTGTTATCTGGCCTGTGGCCTCGGGGCATTTAGACCACGTTGCCTCAGCCTGCTGGTATAATCCACAATGGATCACATATCGAGCAGAAGCTCTTTTCTCTGTGCAAAAGAGAAAGGAGTGGCAAAATGGGATCCATATACATAACCTTAAAAAGACATAGTGCAATATATGACCTTCTGGCACTCTTTATGCCAAAGAAATTATCCAGAGCAACAGGGACACTGTTTCTGAAAACAATTTGTCAATGTTTTGAGCAACACAAATACAATTCCATTCACCTCCATTAAATTGAGGTCAAAGCAGGGATTTCAGAGACTTCTTAAAACCTGTACAAATAAAACCAGATTAGAATTGTAATATGGGTAAACCAATTTTTCAAGATTTCAATGAACCTCTTGAACATTTCAGGTTTCACATTTTACTTTATGTGTCAGTTTGACTAATGCTCTTATCCAGAATGAGACTGAGTGCAACTACAGAATTAACTACAATAGCTATATAACCAGAAAAATCAAGAGTCAGTACCAGGGTAAGAAATACAAAATAGAAAAGCATAGAGATTTTAGAGAAATTAGGGTGAGAAAGTTCTGGTTTTGAGATTATCCTAAAGAACCTCTAAATGACAGTCATGACTCATAAAAACAATACTTGAGAAGGAAAATGTTTTGTATTTGTTCCAAAACCTTTATTTACAAAATACTGCTTTCTGACACCGACAGTTTCTCCTGGATAGCCTATCTTCCATAGAGTGTAGATCTGTGGAGAAAGTGGGATTCAGTACCAGGATGTAAATCTGTACCTCCACTCAGAGAGGCGGATAAATCTGTCTGTGCCAGTGTGTCCCACAGAGCTGAATGTAATAATATAAATATCAGTCTGTGTCTCATATGTGGGCCTGGCCAGGTGGGGTAAGAGGGGGGGCCAGGAGGTAATTTTGTGAATGAAAGGACAGAATTGTTCCTCTGTTTTGACTGGTTCTGAGCACTAGCCAAACCCTGGCTGGCCTTTAATTAGAACTATTAACCCAGAGAGAGGGACGAAGGGAGCGCCAGAGGGGCTGATGGGAGGAGGGGTGAGGGGAGAGGAGGGAGAGGAGAACAGACTGGCATGTAGGGTTCAACTGTAAGTTCTTTCACTTAAAGTGATTGAATGCCCACCAAATCTGAGCCACATACTCTTTGACACAGTATTATTCTGTGCAGTATATGCTTGCCTAGTTATAGTAAGGTAGATGTTGTAGAAGCAGTAGTATCCATAAGAGTAGTATTAATAGCAATGATAGTAGTTGTAATGGTTCTAGTAGTGGTGTTAGTAGCAGTGATACCATTCCTTCTTCCTACTACTAGTAGTAGTAGTAGTAGCAGCAGCAATAGTACTAGCTGTAGAAGTAGTAGTAGTAGTAGTAGTAGGTTTATTACTATTACTATAACAGCAAGAATAATAATACAATAGTAGTAATAGCAGCCACAATTGCAGTAGTACATGTAGTAGTAGTCTTAGTAGTAGTACTAATAGTATCAGCAATAGTAGTTGTAGCTTGAGTAGTAGTGCTAATTGCAACAGGAGTAGGAGTAGTAATAGCAACAACAATAGTACTACTATTAGTAGTAGTAGAAGTAGTAACAGCAGCAGCAGCAATGGTATTAGTAGTAGTAGGTTTAAGAGTAGTACTAATTGCAGCAGCAGTAGCGGTAATAGTAATAGCAACAACAATGGTACTACTACTTACTACTGTTGTTAGTAGCGGGTTTAGTGTTCAGCAGGAGTTGGGTAGTAGTGAGACAGTAGTGACCTAAGGTTAGAGGAGTGAGTTTGTGACCGGTAGGTCATCGGTTCAATGAGGGAGTAGGTGGCCCCTCCCTCATTACCACCACTGAGGTGCCCTTGAGCAATGCCCTTAACCCCAAATGTCTGACTGAATGACCTTTTTTGACTGCCGAAAAAATAGTATTATTATTAGTAGTAGTTTCATCAGTAGTACTACTAATTGCAGCATGAGTTGAGAAGTAATAGTAATATTAGTGGTAGCTGTAAACCAGTGCTACACTGGGCAGTTAGTATTTTCTCTTGGGCTACTGGCACCGTGTCTCTATGATGCTCAGTGACTGATGCTGGTGTCTTTTCAGCTGATGGCAGCGGATGAAAGGTTTTACAGAAAAAACAGGAAATGGCACTTAGGTCAACTAATTAGGAGTTACAAGCTCTCTCTGTCAGAGCCTTCAGTAAGAGTCCAGAGGCCCCACTCTCTGTCTCACCTGACATGTAGGCTACAACAGACCTGTTTTGATACTGTCCTATTTATGTACTGAATAACATGCTCAAGGTCAATTTAAACACTGTTTACCCACTTGCAATTTTATTTCTCTCTTTCCCTCGTGTCTTCTTCTCCCTACACTTTCACCCTCACTGTAACACAAACTTTGACCTCCTTCTCATTTCCCCTCATCGTCACTCCACAAATCCCTCAACCTGGGACTCAACTTTCTGATTCTCTCCATGACATCTCTTGGGGTCCCTACTACCTCCCATCTTCCTTCACCTCCAGATGCCCTCTCGCTGCAGGAATGCGCTGAACATCGTGGTCACCACCCTTTTTGCTGCGGTGGTCCTCTTCACCATCCTGCTGGCCTATGTCACAGGTTAACTTGTGAATTTCAATGATATACACATAGAGAAACACATACATGAGAATCAAGACAAGTGATGGTGATGTTTTTTCAACTTGTATCCACTGTATTTCTTTGTTATAAAGGCTACCAGTTCATCCACACTGAGCAGCACCACCTCTCCTTTGGCCTCTATGGTGCCTTCCTCTCCCTCCACCTCTTCCTCCAGAGCCTTTTTGCCTTCCTGGAGCATCGGCGGATGAGGAGCCCCGCCCGGCCTCATCACCTCCGTCGCTCAGTGGCCCTCTGCATCGCCGCCTACCAGGAGGACCCAGACTACCTGAGGAAGTGCCTGCGCAGCATCCGCCGAATCTCCTTCCCTGGCCTGAAAGTGGTGCTGGTTGTGGATGGGAACCGGCCAGAGGACCGCTACATGATGGACATTTTCCAGGAGGTGATGGGTGGGGCTGACCAGGCTGGCAGTATGGTGTGGAAGGGAAACTACCACAGTGATGGGAGTGGAGGAGGAGGTGTCAGAAGTGGAGGGAGGAGCACAGTGCACATGGAGGAGGCAGCACGGGTGGCTCGGCTGGTCAGAGGCTGCCGCTACTCCTGTATCATGCAGGAGTGGGGAGGGAAAAGAGAGGTGATGTACACTGCCTTTAAAGCACTGGGGGACAGTGTGGATTATGTGCAGGTAAGGGCCACAGACACAGAAAATAGTATGCGTGTACTTCTGCATTGAAAAAGTACAGAAAAGGATTAGGACCATGTGAAAAAATATTTTAAGTATAAGAGCTGAAGTTAAGACCTGTTTACTCAACATGAGCCTGTAAAAACATTTGTATAATGTGTGGCTCTGGAGGAGCTTTGTCAAGTCTGAGAAAATAACCCTGATGTCTGGTGTCACCAGGGTTAACTCTGCTGAGGATTGAGCCTTCATATTTTTAATTGAAAGCCTGTGTTACAAACTGGAGGTGTGGACTTTGAAAGACATGGGCGTGTCCAAGGCAAGGAGGACCTAATGAAAAAATTATATTGCTTGCATTATGGGAAATGTAGGATCAAGCGTTTTTAGAGTGCAACCCATGCTAGGAAAAGTCAGCATATCTTGGATTTGCAGCTTCAATTTTGAAAATATTATTTAAAAAATCTGTCTCACGAGTCCCTCAACTTCATGGAACTGCAATGCTAAAATGCTGGAGGACCCCCTTTAATTTCAGAATTCTCTCCCTGACACTGGAACTGAGTAAAGACTAAGTTAAATTGTGAGATTAAAGTCAAAAGTCAAATTAACAAGACTATGTTCCCACCAAAAGCGAAGCGAATATTCGCCTCGCTTTACTCGCTCGAGTTTGACGGCTGGATCATTTGTTTTTATTCGTGTTACTCGCGCGAGTAATAGCTGCTCTGTGTGGCTGCTCTGAGGTAAATGCTAACGTCATCATGCTAACATGTTCACAATGACAATGCTAACATGCTGATGTTAAGCAGGTATACTGTTATATACCATGGCCAGCATCTTAGTTTAGCATGTTAGCATAAAACACAAAGTACAGCTGAGGCTGATGGGAATGCCATAAGTTTTGCAGGTATTTGGTCATAAACCAAGTATTGGACAAATTAAAATTTTTGACCTTGAAAAATCCTCGCTTGACATCTTGTGGGCTCCAGGGACTTAGGCTGAGGGATATGATGTGCCCTGTCAACAATTACAGGCTTCACAAAGTTTTCTTACCCAGTAGTTTGTGTATTATCCCAGCAATGAATTCCATAGGTCTCCCTTTTCCCTGCCCTCCAGTATCCCCACTAACTTGATATTATTCCTTCCTTTCAGGTCAGCAATCTTCATTTAGAGTCTGTCGTTTAGTCTGCCTTTTCCACATTTTTCCAAAACCTTAATACGCATCATGATCAGACGCTTGGTCTTCCACAATGGCCATTCTTTCATTTAATGCATGTTGTGAGTTTGCAAGTGTTCTAGCAAGTCGAATCGCTTGTTGATAGTTGTTATAATTCATCCTAATGGGAACATGGATGTCTGAACCATATTTCATGTATTCTTCATAGTTGTTGAGACATTTTACTTAAAACCACATGTCAACCAATGTGTCAGGTGCCACTAGAGAAAACGTCAGGGGATGACCAATATCAGTAGGATACATCATCTGGGAAGCATGAACATCTATACAAAATTTTGTGCCAATCCATCAAGTAGATGTTGAGATATTTCACAGGAGAAGTGAAAACTTTGACCTGCTGTTGGCTTTAGTCAGTGGGTCACCAAAGTCATTGGGATATATCCTCCGGGGACCATGCATGTCTGTACAAAATTTACATTTTTAGCATGGCTAAAATGGAATAATTAAATAAATTAAAAATCCAAGAATAAAGCATGTTTTCCAAGACATAAGTTAAAAATTGTATAATGTACTTGACAAGTCAGCACCCAAATGATACTTTTTCTCAGGCTCCAATCTTCTTCCATAAAGGTGACATAATCAAACAAACACTGAAAGAATAAAGGAACATCCACTCTCAAACTTCAACCCACTGCAAGACCTGTGTAGAAAGATAAAATCAACACATTTCTCTGCCCCAATTATGTTTTGATCAGGTTAGACCATCTTGATCAATTTATTGGCCCATTATGTATTGTCCTTATAAAAAGGGCATCTGTACTTTCCCATTGTTATTATTATTTATTATTTATTATTTAGTTACTGTAGTGATTTCAGCGGATTTTTTATCTCCCAGAAAGTTTTCTTATCTTAAGTTAACAGAGGTTTTTGGCAGCAGGCCCCACACTAAAACATTTCCAATAAACACCAATAACACTGTGAACATAGGGGTGACTGAGTGTGTGTAGCAGTTGCCAAAAATAATCATATTACACAAAGCCATCAGTGGAGGCCTATTTATCTGCACATTCCAACCAGATATCATTTAAGTCAGATATTGCTGATTTGATATCTGCCCTGCTTCTCTGCTGGCGCATACTGATGTCAATATTCCTCTGAATAAAATTGATCTAAAACAGGAAACTGAACATTGTAAGTAAGACATTTTATATGGTACAAGTACCAGTAGCATTGAAATTAGTTAGACTAGTGCTTAAATTGTGCTATAAGGTACCATAAGGTAAATGTGCTTCTATGGGTGCCTCACCTTGCCTATGTGTTAAGTCTCCATAGACAATCATAACCTTAAACCAAATTTTAAGACTAGTTCTAATCCTACATTTAAACCATACAGGCAATACAAATCTTTAAACTATATTTTAAACTTCTGTCTCACTGTGTCTAAAACCCACTGAACATACAATAGTCACCCAAGTAAATTGAAAATCAACATTGGACTATAAAGAGTTTACTTATTTGCATTCCAAACTGATGGACTTAAGTGGAACAACCAACCCCCTCTTCATAGCCAGCTGTTGCATGCCCTCAGTGTCCTTGCTGTGGGTCAAAAGTCACGTCCACAGCTAACCCAATTCTGTGCAGTTACAATGAACCAGCTGGAATCCCTGTCAGCAGCCTCTCATTTCTCTCATGGATTTAAGCATTAATACTACTCAGTGTTCTGCAACACCTGCAGCCTTAATCTGACCAATGGTTGTATGTTTTTGAGCATGTGTGTGACCCATTATTGTACCCTGTGTGTTTGTTATATCATTTTTAAGGTGTGTGACTCAGACACAGTTCTAGACCCAGCATGTACCATAGAAATGCTGAAGATTCTTGAGGAAGATCCAATGGTGGGAGGTGTCGGTGGAGACGTGCAGGTAACATACAATACGTTAAAGTCATAATAAATATAATGAAGGCACAAGACGAGAGAAATGTTTGGTTTGAAAGTTAACATACAAACTCTAGGGACACCAAGGAAGGTAACTGAAAGCTCAATACAACATGCCGTAAAAGTACAATTAACCCTTAAGATTTTCATTTTCTTTCTTTCTTGACTTTTTCTGAATTATTTCTCTACACTTTCCTGTCTTCCAGATCCTTAATAAGTATGACTCGTGGATCTCCTTCCTCAGTAGTGTGCGCTACTGGATGGCCTTCAACATCGAGCGGGCCTGCCAATCCTACTTTGGATGCGTTCAGTGTATCAGCGGCCCTCTGGGGATGTACAGGAACTCCTTGCTCCAGCGCTTCCTGGAGCCCTGGTACCACCAGACCTTCCTAGGCTCAAAGTGCAGCTTCGGTGATGACCGCCACCTCACTAATCGGGTGCTCAGCTTCGGCTACAGGACAAAATTCACGGCGCGATCGCAGTGCCAGACTGAGACGCCAACCCAGTATCTGCGTTGGCTCAACCAGCAGACTCGATGGAGCAAGTCTTACTTCCGTGAGTGGCTCTACAATGCCCTGTGGTTCCACAAGCACAGCCTTTGGATGACTTATGAGTCTGTGGTCACTGGCTTCTTCCCGTTCTTCTTGGTTGCCACAGTCATCCATCTCTTCTACCGTGGAAGGCTGTGGAACATCCTGCTCTTCTTACTCACGGTCCAGCTGGTTGGGATGGTGAAGGCCACCTACGCCTGTTTCCTGCGTGGCAGCCTGGTCATGATCTTCATGTCACTCTACTCTCTGCTCTATATGTCCAGCTTGCTCCCTGCCAAAATATTTGCCTTGCTAACCATCAACAAGGCTGGATGGGGCACTTCAGGCCGCAGGAAGATCGTGGTTAACTTCATCGGCGCTGTGCCTGTCACAGTGTGGGCTATGGTGCTGCTTGGAGGTGTGGCATATACAATCTATTGTGAAACACAGGAGCCATTCAGTGAGACAGAGAAAGCTTTGTTGATAGCAGGGACAATACTCTACGCCTGCTACTGGCTCATTCTGCTGGTGCTCTACCTGGCAATCGTAGCCAAACGGTGTAACAAGAGGGAAGAGCAGTATCACCTGCCATATGCAGAGGCATAAACCTGTTACCAGAGAGACTCGTAGAACATTCGCACTGAGTTTCATTGCAGTGTGATTCTAGCAAGGTCTCTGTTGACCTTGTGAACTGCTCGAGTGATAAGCTGTGAACCAGGAACACTCACATCTGGTGCTAAAAAGGTGTGAATCTGAATCTCAGCAGCAGGAATCTAATCCAGTTGGGGGAGACTCCAAGATGACTGGATCCATACAGCTCTCCCATTTATATCATATTCAATGGTGCTTCACATTAAAAAAACAAACCAAATGGAAGTGACCCAGTTTATAAAGTGTTCATACACGCTCAGAAGAACATTAGGTAGTTTATAGGTACAGGTTATCTGTAAAACTGTGACAAAAGGGTGCAGTGTGGTGCTTTTAATGAATATAAAGCAGGAAAAGGGACAAAAGAAGACTAAGAGACATACAAGTCTTACTTACTGGTTGGTCAGTTTTTCGTGTCCTTCATTTTAATTTAGATGAGATGGGATGAAATGTGATGGAACTGAGCTTCTATTATGAATAATAAATAAACAGCAAGGCAATTCTCTCAAATTAGTCAAAGCACCTCTATTTCAGATAAGAAGAGGGAACCTCAGATGGATTTAGACCATGGAGTGTATTTTAAAGGTGTTCAGACAGAAAGCAAAGCAAATTTTAGAATTGGTGCAATTGCCTACACAGTCAATTGCAAATTTAGCAAATTTAGGTGAAGGTTGAAAATGTGTCAACTTGAACATAAAAATGTGCGCTGATCTCTGTGTTTTTTGAATCTACTATATAAAAGTATAGAGACGAGAGAAAAGGGGCGAGAGACTGAAGGAAGAAGAACTGGAGTTCTTGGTGAGTTCTGAGATTAGTCAGAGGTGACACAGAAACACACGCACAGCCACTCCACACACACACACACACTGGCTGTATTCGAAACCACCTACTATACTAGCAATACAATGCATACTGATTTGACCAAAATGTAGCATGTAGTACGCAGTGTGCAAACAAAAGCAAAATCTGCAGTATGCCAAAAACACCCGGATGTCGTACTGATTTGGAAAAAATCTCCAGTATGCATCGGACCAGTCTACCTCACCTACAATGTCCCACAGTGCAAAGCACTGGCAGTGGTTTGCCATTAGCTGTGCTATTGTTTACTTCCGCTTTCCAAAACCAGAAACTGGCTAAGCCTGGCCTAACATACAGCAAAACAAATCGATTTGAGTTTCATTCCACATACTACTATGAAAAGCAGTATGCAGTACATACCGCATAGTGCGTTCGTTGGTAGTATGTAGTAGGCGGTTTCGAATGTAGCCACTGTTTGTGCACAAGTTCCTAGCTAGCTACAGCTAAGGTCTACAGTTGGTACATTAACTCTGTTTGTCAACAATAAACATGCACTGCAAAAACAGTCCAGCAAAATTCATGTGAAGATTCGGTTTGTGTGCGGTTTAAGTCTAACTTAATATAATACTCACATGCCATATGTACACTGAAAGAGTTACTGACTGCTGTAATCATTCCTCCTCTCCATACTGGCTTTGAAGTGATATCTTTTTAATGCGTCTACAATTGTAAATCCACAGTCCTCGTTCTGTGTAAAAATTCATTCTAAAGTTCAGCCACCTAATATGAGCAGTGTTGGCCAAGTTTCTGATAATCAAGTCTTCATTACACATTACTCATTGAAAAAGCAATTCATTACTTTACTAATTACATTACTTTCGTTACTCAGCACAGCTCCGTCAAACATGTCTCGAAACAGCTCTAAATCCTTTACACCCATATGTTGCATCATTTGTAATTAATATGTGTAGAAATAGAAAGCCAGACATTGTGGTTTTGTGGTTTGAGAAGTAGCCCCACAATTTGGAGGGATTTACTAACTATCTGGCAGCTAGCTTAGCCTCAGCTTCCTAGAAGTCCCAACCTCAGCTGCACGGTCCTGCACACCCTCCAACTCCTGAACATAGGCCTACCTGTGGCTAATGTTAGCAAGCCAGCTAAAAAGGCACTACTAGCCAGTATGAACACTTAAATAGCCCTTATTTAAATCATTATGTCCTAAAAGTTGTAAAATGCATAAATAGCCGAATCCAGAGTTATAGAGTCACTGCCATTCATGTGAGTGAGCCTGAGACGGAGCGGTTGGGAGGCAGGGCTAAAGGAAGCACTAGTGAGCTTGCTCCGAGACCCATGAGACCTAGCGGTTTGGAGGCGGGGTTAAAGGAAAAGCTAGTGCGCTTGCTCTATGGGCCAAGAATGCGGAAGCTATGTGGAAGATCTGGGTAATTTTATACCCAGGAAGTTGAACTTTTTTGGCTTCATGCGCCACTGAGCAGCTTTCATAGGAATGAACGGGGCCCCGCCTCCGACGCTGTATCCAGTCCTCTTTATACATCCATGGTCCCAGCCCATTTTCTCCACTTAACACAGAGACCAAACTGATATTAGCCCTCCATTAAACTCCCGGTAAGACAGCAAACAAGCTCACCCCCAAATGTCAAAGTAACAGAGCGTTCCTGGGATTAGTAACTAATTGTAATCCCTTACACTACTTGTTACTGAAAAAAGTAATCCCATTACTTAATGGCAGCAGTATGAGGGTATTTCCCAGTACGAAATTCCCTCGTTTTTCCACTTTGTGAGCCACACACAGCTAAGGGATGCTTCTGGGGATACTTTATCCCGCATTTCTTACAGTGTAGTCACGTTAGGAGGGCCACTGGACAGTAGGAATGATTACAGTGACCTAAAACTCTTTCAACGTACATATGGGCATGTGAGTACTGTATCAAGAAGACTTGAAAAATCCAAACCTATCCTTTAAAAGTGTCCATATTATGACAAAGGCTTCTGCTGAAATTAACCAGTATTCAGGAAATGCAGACAATATGAGATGTTTTCTTGTCACACTATTTGCAATTGAATGTAATGGTGTGGATATCTTCAGGGCAGAGACTGAGACAGCTTGCGTGGTTATTCCTCAACTCTGAGACCAGTCCTTATATACTCTCGTCAGCCATGAACAGCACAATCATCTACTCCAGCTGTATTTTGTGGAGCAGCTATGATTTACCAGAACAGACAATCTAACATTTCTGAACATTTGACATGCAGTTGTATTTGTGGTGTTGTTGAGTAGTGTCAAATGAGTAACTTATTGTTGTACATCGTGGTCCAATTCTGAGTTTACAGTCACCAGTGGGTTGTAGTTTCATTCAGTGATTCAGAGATTTTTTATATGGTACTGGACAATATTCTCTTAACTTTGGACAGTTGTGTCCTTTTACACTAGATGTTTTTGTGTCTTTGTTTATTCATTCCATCCATCAACAAGTGTAAAGACTGAAGACCAAAGAGATTTCTTCTGAAGTGAGAGACTTGAGAGCTTTGCTTTCACTAACTGCTTTTTATTTCATGTTGTAAATTTCATATGGTTTCAGATCAGACAGATTCAGTTCTAAAAGACATGTTTCAAAAACTAGTCCATTTGTCAAGTGTCAGCATATCTATGCTTACACAGCTGTCTTTTTGCTTTGGGCCGTGGACATTTTCTCTTTGTGCTATTTATGTTATGTTCATATTGTTTTATTTTGAGCAGGCTGTATAAGTTTAAACTTGAAAGTTCAAAAAGGACACATACATTAAAGGGAAATTGTGTTGTGTATAGGCCCAGTTGGCCTTTCTGATGGTCAACCAGCGATGCAAGAGGTCTTGTTTCTTGATCTTCTGCTGCTTCCATCTCTGTTCATCACAGGATACTGGAATTTTCCTAAGTCATTAAAAATGCTTCCTGTTTTAGACACAATCCACCCATTCATACCAAATAGAGAATGTCTCCATTATTTAAATGACAGCATTGACATTTTCCCCATGCTATCTGTTTCATTATTCTGATTATATCATTTTTTCACTGTACTGTATGTTCATTTAAAAACATTTTCAATAATTAATTGGACTAGACATTAACATTAAAATCCTTAAATACTAAGGCATGGTACTCTGCACAAAAACACCTTTTGTTATAATTCCCCTTGTGTCATTGGAAGTAAACAGGTATTTTTCAAAATTAAAATGTTCAGTTTGTACATAAAAAAACCCAAGTGGAAACACCAGAAATGAAATATATATATACCTTCTGTTTGTTCTACTGTAGGCAAAGCATTAATGTAATGCTGTCACTCTGGGAGAGTTTTATTTTGCCAAGGTTTCAGAAATGTGCTTAAAATATACAATTTACTGGCATACCTAGTGTGTTGTTCACACTACCATGTGTAATGAACATTGCACTTCTAGGGGCTGCTAGATCTAGACAGGCTTTAGACTTTAGTCTTATTTGCAAACAGTGCCACTGTATGAATGCCCACATCCATGAACATGGTCTTATGTAAACTGAATTAAGACTACTTTACAGGGCCTCTTGATGAAAAACGACATTATTTCACTGTATCCACTGACGAAGAGCTGTTTCATTGATTAAGTTATGTGAGAAATGTCAGTCACTGATTAAAATGACTGAGCTTTGACTTAACACCATGGTTCTAGGTATGGCTTTAAAAACATGTTGCCAGCATCCCTGAGTGTGTGTGTGTATGTGGGAGGTGTCTGAATGCTGAGGAAAGGGGACAGGAGCTTCATAGTAGCTGAATGAATTGGTCCCTTCAGTCACCACGCACTAACAGGATGGCTTTTTACTTCTGGGGAAACACCTCAACATGGGAACCGCCTTCATCAAACAAACACACTTGCGTGCTGTAAATATTCTGGCAACACTTCAAAATGCTGTATGCTAAAAGACTGAGTCAAATCATTTGAATGTTTATGACAAAATTCTCTCTACTGGTTCAGTCCTCAGTCAGAGTCAGAGGGAGGGTGGTCCACACTGCAGCTTGCTTGACTTCTATCCCTGTACATGTCTTCACCAACCTGTAGTATACAGTATTTACCACAAAGTGTGTCAGGATGCAGCAGAACCACCTTCATCACACTGCCCAACATTCAACGTAAAATGTTTACTCGTCCACTCTCAAAGCAAAGGAAATGGGTGTGAGCAGATCCCTGTCGTTTGTACAAATTTGGTGAACTATCAGAGAATGCCTACAGGAGGAAGGTAGGTCAGTTTGAAAGCTGTAGATTTGAGTCAACTGTCAATATTATGTTTTGCAATAGAAGCTGTACAACAAGCACTGTCGATTACTGGTAGGCTATGTATGCTGCAGCTGATGATTAAATCCGAGAGAATATTGCTGCAACATCTCCAGAAAATATGGACAAAAGTTGAATATATAAAACTTTTGAGACTTGTTACCCATCTCCAAACAGCACCTGCAACCTGCTATTCCCATACTTTGCAAACTTTCCTCTAAATTTCAGTTTGATTCATGTTAAGTTGTATACACCATATGTCTCTGAGTGCCAACTGAAGATAATACAAACAACACAATCTTAGGCAAGTAAAGTTTTGCACATTATATTTATTGATGTACATAATGTTAATGTGTCCAGTTGGATTTTTTAAATTTAAACTGTATTTTCCAAATGTAGTCATTGAAATCTTAGGTCTGTCCCAATACTAACACTTGCAGTGTTATTATTAATAAGTGTGTTGGCATTTTTCCGACATGGAATGTGCTTGTCTACTACCTGCTGTCACTGAACACACACTTGAATGCAAGTGTGGTTATTCTAAATAAACATAATGTCCCATTCTTATTCCACTCTTCGCCTTACACCATATATAACATGAAAATAAGTCAATGATTATTTTTTCTATAAAACTGACATGAATTAAATTAAATTATGACAAATGCATTCTGGGAAATACGTAAAGCTACTAACCGATGTAGAAGTAGACGTGGTGGGTAAATAGAGCAGGTAGTGGACACTGATATCAAATGAAAACTCTTCATCACAAGACATCTCCTGGAATCATAAAGTAATTATTTACCAATCAGAGTTGACCTTTCAGACATTTACTTACAGTGTATCTGAAAACAATCACCAAAGCTTATTAAGTTAAAGAGGATTCACAGTATTTGGGAAGTGCACACCTTCTGTCATAATGTGCAATGCAGTGGAGATGTCCGATCCAGTCACAATAAATTATAACGTTGCCATCTGGTGGAAATGTTGCCTGCGTGTCCCTTGTTTGGATACTGAATGGATTGAAGCTGCTGATCTCCAATATTCTTTAATTTTGTTTTTTACAGAAAATACTTACAATTATTCAGTATTCCACCCATAATGTGATTCTTGTCAGTGTGCAAAAGCCTTTGAAACAGCATTTATTTATTCTATGAATGTTAGAAAAACAATACAACATTCATTCATACTTGCAAGGGCCCTCATTAAAGTCTCTCGTTGGAATCAGTTCAGGTTAAACGTTCACAGCATTGATCAATATGCAGTCGTGTTACACCTTCTTGGGTACATTAGTGATGATGGGTTTGGGGCGTGTCTTAAAGATCAGCTTCCGTTTGATGAGGGCAGACACAGAGTAAGAGGTGGGGGTGGGTCCTTGCTGGTTCGTTTCCATGGGTACCTGTGTGACCTCATCGTTGTTATTGTCGTTATCATGGCTGCCCAAGCTATCCTGCGAATGGCCTGAATGCTTGGTGAGGACAGCGAAGGGTTTCTCCAGTTTGACCTGCTTCCCATACAGAATATGATGTCCTACAATCAGCACGGGCACCCCCTGGTGGAGGGAGGAAGAAAACAGCTGAGTAAACTCAGATTGAGGGATGACGGGGAAGTTATCTACTGATAACCATTTAGAACTAGAGCATTAGTAGAACCTTTCTCCTACACAAGTGTCTTGATCTACAGAATGGTACGGAGGGTCTTGGAATTTTAATGGCTGCACAGCAAGGTTTTGAACACCCATTGATCTGAGTTACTGATCAGCAGCTCTATCAAACCTCTGCAGATATACTCATTCTGTGCCATGAGGTGGTAAAACCAGTTATTTATTGAGCCTTTAAGACAAGAATTGGCAACTAAAGGAAGACCGCTACAAGTGGGGCTGAAGCTAACAATTATTTTCTTAATCGATTAGTCTGCCTATTATTTTCTTGATTTATCGATTAATTGTTTTGGTCTATAAAATCTCTGAAAATAGTGAAAAATTGTCCATCAGAATATTCTAGAGCAGTGGTTCCCAATCTTTTCTGTCTGAAGTACCCCCACAGCCCTGTCAGATGAACTCAATTACTCTCATTGATTTCAACCATTTATCCATTAGCCTACTTTTAGCTATCTGTTTTAACCATTTATGCATTACTTTTAGCTAACTTTAGTTAACTGGGTATCCTTTACTTTAAGCTGACTATTAACTATACAACGTACCCCCGAGCAACTGCAGACCCCTGGTTGGGAATCACTGTTCTAGAACCCACGGTGACATTTTGAAGTTGGTCGTTTTGTCCGATAAACAGCCCAAAGATATTCAGATTACTATCACATAAGAAAGAGACAGGCAGCAAATCATCACAATTAAGAAGCTGTAATCAGAGAGTGCATGGCATTTTTGCTTGAAAAATGACAGAAATAATAAATAGTAGCCAATTAATTTTCTGTTGACTGACTAATCGATTGATGGACTAATCGTTTCAGCTCCGGCTACAAGCTCTTTATGTTTTGAAATGGGGCAAGAAGGACTAAAACCTTTACATACCCATGTTATCAAAACACATGAAGTGTCATATATACAGCAAGTATTATTATGTCTAAAAGTGCATGTACATTATAAAAATAGGGGGAGATTCATTGGAGCACATGGAAAGCTTTGATCTTTATATCTGGTGTTTTTAATGTTGCTGCATCTTCGAGGTCAACAACAGATGAAGCCACGGCTGACAAAATCAAGTTACTCTAATTATCTACTGGTGAGAAAATGGTACACTCAGATACAGAACCTGTACTCTACCACTCAGTATAATAAGAGCAGCCATAAAAGTAATTAAAAGCACAAAAAATACACTGAAAATTACAACTAGTGAGTAACTACACCCAGGCAAATAACCCTGCTTGGGCTCCTATGATCAGGGGTGTGGTCAGAGGTTGAACAGACTAATACCTTTCAGTGCAGCTATGCTTTTTCTCCATACAAGATCTAGAGTCTTCAAAGAATGCATATCCACAACCGGCTCTTAGGAAAGGGCAGATGTACCCTATCCTTTCTATACTGTGTTTTCTGGAAATTAGTATAAATGTTAGAGTTGAAACAGTTAGTCAATTAATCAATTAGTTTGTAGTAGTCAAAGTTAATTAGCAACTATTTTAATAATCGATTAACCATTTAAGTCATTTTTAAGCAAAAATGCCAAGAATTCTCTGGTTCCAGCTTCTCTAATGTGAGGATTTGCTGGTTTTCTTTCTCTTCTACGGTAGTATAATGATAGTATTCATTTAATATTGTTGGATTTTGGACTGTTGATTAAATGAAACATTCAGTTTGAAGACTAACCCCTGGCTCTGGGATGAGCATTTTTATTATTTTCTGACATTTTATATACGATAGACAATCAATTGAGATCAGTTAATTGATTGAATCAGTGTTTAATCGATAATGAAAATACTCAGTTGCAGACCAAACAAATACAACAGAAAACATAGTTTGAAAAAAGAGACCAATAGCACTGTAGCGTCCCCTAGTAAGAAGGCTATGAGACGTTAGCTGGTCTACACAGTACACAGACTACTGTGGGCCACAGCCAACGCCAAAACAGTCAACTTTACTGTGTGCTCTCAGAACTAGCACTTCGACTTCAAACTAACAGGAAGAACAACAAACATCCCCCGTAAATCTCACACAAATCACTGTCATAGACAGCTGAAATGACTGACAGGCTTCACAGCTTCTAAGCTTATAACATGTTCACTGACACCCTGGAAATCTCAGTAACTGCAGTAAACAGTCCTTTTTAGCTTGGCTGAATTCTTATCTCTTAACACAGTGACACTAACATGACAGTTAAACACTAACATGTCACACAGTCCATTACAGTACTGTTCACTTTTACAATAATGAATTTCAAAGATGTGAAGGACCTAGCATTGGCTTAGATATCCAGTAATATGATGTCATGATCTAACCTCTTTGTGCAACTGTTTTGTTTTTAATCAATTTTAGTTTACCACAGTTTATTGTGGTCCATTGGTTTAGCAAATACTCTACAAGCACCAAAGTATAGGCCTGTGCCACCCCTGTGCTATAGCGAATTCTTCACTATTTTAATGTCATGTCCTGCTCCTGAGAGACACCAGACTACCTTTCTCATTGAAGTGTTGCATGTACATTATTCCTGAAATGGAGTACAAAAGTACAGTCTGGGCTATCAGAGAACTAACTTTTTAGTTTGGCCTCATGGTATCTCTAAAACTCAGTTTGCATTTAAATTTTGCTTCTCAGTCTTTTGTTTACCTCTTTGGTGTAGAGCAGGTCTCCCATCACATTTCCTGCCAGGCCAGAGTTGTGTCTGGAAACCATCTCTCCCTGCAGCTCCACCAGAATCCATTCTGGAGGACTGCTGCCATCCATGCTGCCTCTACAGGAGCAGATACACACAACATCAACTAACGTTAAAGATACTTGGAAAGACTTAAGTGCAAAAGTCCATAATATAACAATGTCACAACTATAAGAGTGGGAGAACAGTTTGTCCCTGTACCCCGCGTGCTCTCTTATACGTAGTGTCACACCAAACTCCAGAAAACATAGGCTACTGGTGAAAGTAGACCGTACGTACAATATAACAAAACGTTTTAAAGTCCCCATGAGCTACTTTTCAGTTTCACTCAGAAGCACTTAATAAATAAAATTTCAGCTTTTATATCTGATTCCCTATTTTTCCCAAAAACCTCTTCCTTCGAAACACAGCGTTTTATTCCTATGATTTAATTTATTCACTGCACTGTTCTCTCGAAACTTCGCTAATGATACTGGGGGCGTCCTCCAGACATTACAAACTTAAAGTAGCTTCCCTTTAACGTTGATTCGCAAGAAATACATACCAGCCAATAGTAAGGTAAACTATTTAGTCCACCATTCTTACCGTATGACTATTTGAACCATTGTCCGGTCAGATATTAAAGCCAGTCGTGTAACTTCAACATTAACAAAACATAAGTTACCAACACATTTACATTAAACTGGTCCCAACACAGCAGTTTTGATAACAATAGCCAGCACCGTTCAGTCAGTGTTCATATTCCGGTAGTATTTCCCGCCAGCTGTGAGTGCTGGCAGTGTGATGACGTATTTCCGTTTCTTCTAGCCTGTTTGAGTGATTCATTACCGGTTCAAAGGTCCTCAACGTGGCTCCTGATGTTTTCCAGCGTGCTGAGTTAATAGCAAAGAAAGTTAAGTGACCGTGGAGGAAAAACAACAGGTAAATTATGTTTTTATAATGATTGTAAATACTGTTGAACTTAAATGAGTTGTTAACTGAACACATAGTTTGCGTTCTGTGTGTTTAACCTGTGAGGTTTTTGATTTTGCTAAAGGATAGCAGGTTTACAGGTTGTCTTTAGCTGTCGCCTGCCCAGTTTTAACCTGCCTGTTTGTGTTTTCCTTGATAGTGAAAATGGGTGAGTTCAAGGTGCACCGTGTTCGGTTCTTCGACTACATGCCCAGTGCTATCAGAGCCATGGCATTTAACACCCGCACTGAGCGGCTGGCTCTTGCTCGGGCTGATGGAGCTCTGGAGATCTTCAACTTCGCTGACAACTACTTCCAAGAAAAGGTAACAACTCGGAGGAAGGCCACATTACCTTCCCACATGGTTCACTTGCGTCTGGCATTCTAAAGGCATCTGCTGAATTCGGCACTTTGTATTGACAACTGAACAGCGCTTTGTTCCATGTTTCGGTTGAAAAAGCTATAGTAATGAGAGTTTAATGAACGGTAAACATTAAAACTTATAGAAATGACTTGTAGTGTATACGTGTATGCCGTATTAAATAGTTCTCCTTAGTGCTAGTATAAAAATCGCAAGTTGCAATCTCCTTTCTATGCACTTATGCAGATCGACAAAGAAACACTAAACTGCTCAATTTGTCAATGGAGTTTTGTACAGTGTCGTCGTACAATAGCTGGGTTTGGGGCTAGATGGCAAATACAACTTGGAGGTAAGATGCGCAAGGATAACCTCCAGACTTGTTTTGATTTTGATGCACAGGTCATCCCAGGACAGGACGGTAGGGCTGTTGAGGCTCTGTGTTGGGTGGGCCAGCGTCTGTTCAGTGCTGGTTTGAATGGAGTGATCACAGAGTATGACCTGGAAAACCTGAGGCCCAGGTACACTGTGGAGGCCTATGGAGGACCAATCTGGACCATCAGTAGCAACAACCAGGGGACATTGCTAACAGTCAGTCAACAATATTTACTCTACACCTCATGCTAAAATTCTTCCACCCAGTCTAATGTTTCCTAGTTTGGAATTGAAGTGAGGAGCCTCATCAAGCCTTCAGCATTGATTGTTAATTGAATTAATGTTTTCTGTCAGGTTGGTTGTGAGGATGGAACAGTGAAGATGTTTGAAATACTAAAGGAGAGGATTCAGTTTCAAAGAAACCTTGACAGGCAGAAAGGTAAGAGAACAAGGTGATTTAGAGGCCCCGAGTTTCCATTTGCATATGCTAACTTGCCTAAATTTAAATACAAATAATAAGACTAAATTGGCCTAATGAGTACAATAATTGTAGAAATGAATTGTTAACTGTGCTCCGCTACAGCCCCGGCCCAATTTAACCATTGACTATGTGTACATCATATTTAATTACGTTTATGTATCCTGCAATGCACTTATTATTTGAGCTCCTTGATGTGACCAGTGTGCAAAATGTAACTTAAGGATCACATGGCAAATTATTAAACATGAAAATCTGAAGAACATTTTTGATCTAGAAACAAAATTTGTTCATGCTCAGACAGAGTGCATGGCCAGTGGGGACCACTGGTGTGGTTGTAACTTTGTGTAGGGATAATTAATCATTTCTATTTTCATCCAAGGACAAATTTGATCAGTATTTTGTTGTGAGTGGGTCATTTTGGAGCCTGCTTGTGACTTGGTGACATTTCAATTTGTTTTATGTGATCTTGTAGGTCGTATTATATCTCTGTCCTGGCATCCCTCTGGTACACTGATTGCTGCTGGCATGATAGACATGATCAGAATCTTTGATGTTGAGACAGGTAAGCAGATGCAACTCGATTCTGAAGTGATTAGCACTGAGCCTACCATCAGTTAAAATATTCTAATGGAATATCAGAAGATGAGTTTGGTGTCTGTTAACTAAAACTCCATGTATTCCTTAAATATCCCCTACTGATATGATTGTGACCTTTCAGTTTCTGTTTGCTTTTGCTGACTTCAGGCCACGCCACACACAGACTGCTGGTAGAGAGAGGTGTCGGAGCATCCAAAGAGGTGGTGGTTTGGAGCATCGCCTTCCTGTCTGACCACACCATCATTAGTGGTGATTCTGCAGGAAAGGTCCAGATCTGGGATGGTCTCACAGGAACTCTCGTCAAAACTCACCTGGTCACCAAGTGGGATGTTCTGGCTCTGTCTGTTTCACAGGTAAGTGTGTAACCAAAAACTAGGACACATTACACAACTTCTAGACTGAAGGTAGTTTTAGGTACACATCCCTTCTGAATCAGTGATGTTAAACTTTCTAAATATTTAACAGGATGAGAGCAGTCTAGTAGCTGGGACGTCAGAGGGCACTGTCATCCAGTTTCAGTTCATCTCCTCCACTGTGGACCAGCAGGATAAAGAGTGGGTCAGAACTAGGACCTTTAAAAACCACACACATGATGTGAGGGTGCTCGTCCACACTGAGACTGCTGTGGTTTCTGGAGGTCAGTGTTAAATCTGCTGTTGGTGTTTGATATATATATATTTTGTGATCATTTTTTAAATTGAAATTGAATCTAAACAGTATAGTGATGAAGTTCAAGTTCATCAAGCCAACTAGGGACAAACAAAGCAAATGAGCCCTCAAATCATCATACTTTAAACCAAGTAAAATCTATAAAATACATGAGATATTGCATGCCTCCATCCCTCTGCTCCATATGATTTTTTTAATGCCCAGTTGTAATTGCAGTACGTGTTGTTTCTGCCGATACTGAAAATAATTAAATTAGGTCATATTCAAATTTTTAGCGATGGATGGCTCTTTGGATGGCAAGGTCAGTTGGTCGGTCCACCCACCACTTTGGTCCAGACTGAATTTCTAAACAGTTACTGGATGGATTGCTATTAAATTTGGTACAGACATTCATGGTCCCTGTAGGATGAATTGTAATAACTTTGGTCATCCCTAAACATTTTCTGTAGCTCCATGATCTAGTTAAATTTTAAATTTGTCGTGTCACTCCGGTAGCTCACTGGGTAGAGCGCATACCACGTAGGCTGAGTCCTGGGGCCCATGCTGGAATCGAACCCCGGCCCTTTCCTGCATGTCGTTCCCTCTCTCTCTCCCCCATTTCCTCTCTCTCTAAAGCTGTCTCTATCAAATAAAGGCGAAAAGCCAAAAAATATACCTTTATGACCAAATACCCACAAAACTAATGACATTCCCATCAGCCTTAGCTGGACTTTGTGTTTAGTGCATGCAAACATAAACATGCTACCTCGCTAAACTAACATGGGGACCTTGATAAACGTTACCCCCACTAGGCATCAGCATGTTTGTTAGAATTGTCATTGGGAATATATTGCCATACTAGTGTTAGTATTCAGAGCTGCTAGCATGGCTGCAGACTCTTAGCCTTGGTTACACTATTCTCAGCATTCAGAGTCAAACTGTTGATATTATTTTAAGGCAAAGCCTGTATTGTCTGCACATGCCATAACAATACTGATATACTGTATAATATTGTAATTGTTGCAGTGAAACGGTGCTGTCAGTCATTTTATACATTACAGCTGAATATAGAATGTGTCTGATAAGTCTGCAATCATGGGGATAAGGAACCACCATTTTTTTTTGTTGTTGTTTATGCGGGAGTCTGAGAAGCCAGGGTAACGACCACTAGAGGGTTTCAGCAAAAAAGTTGAACCTGGCTCAACTTTTGCAGTAATGCAATCCGATGTCCTGCAAAAACACATTGGCTAATCGGATACGTGCAAGTGCTTATTTCTGGTATTAATTCAGACACCCTGTATATTTTAGCAGTGCCCAAAGCACATGAACATGAACTGTGCAATGAATTATACAGTAAAAAATATTCCTTCTGTGAATCTTAAATATGAACATATGACAAGAAGTTTGATGTTTGTAATCCGGTCAGGAATGGACACCCAGCTGGTAGTGCGACCCCTGCTGGACAAAGTGGATAAGAACACCCAGGAGTCAGCACTGCACAAAATAGCTTTCCCACATGTGAGTACATATGTAGTAGAAAAACACCTCTTACAAATCATTAGAGTTGAAAAACAATGTTTGGGAAAAGAGCTTAAAATCTTATTCTATGTGTGTCATATTTTATGTGTAAGCCAGTAAGCTAATAGATATAAGACAGATTTTCTTTGAGTTTGACATCATTTAGTATATAAGAGAGCACCTTAAGTCCACTGTTTATCATGACTGTTCCCAAGGTGGCATGCTTACCTCTGTCTGTCTTCCATGTAGAGAAGCCTGGTTTGTTGTGCAAAGAAAGCAGGACTGCTGCTCTTCCAGTTCCCTGATCATTTAGAGCTGTGGAGAGTAGGGGAGAGCGATGGACATGGTGAGGAAAACACACACCCATCCATAGAGATGCATTATAATGCAAGAAATGGCAAGCAGTAAAAGTGATAGTGAAAATTTATCTTCATCTGATTAAACAGTTGTTATAGTGTAATAATTGTGCCGCCTACACTGTGTGTTAACAGGAAAGCCTGGTGACAGTCTGCGTGTGAAGAGAAAACCAGAGAAACTGATCCAGCTGAAGAGGAAGGTGTGTACTGATGTTGTATTTATCTTTGTTTTACATTACAGAAACCTGACATCTGTTTGGCTCAGTGGAAGCTTAACTCTGATGTAACCATCATACAACATATAGTTGGGTTTAACTATGAGCCTGCTGGCTAATGTAGCTATATAGATTACATAGATGTACAGTATATATAACTATATAATGCTATGCTAATTATGGAGCTGTTTTGGTTTTCCAGCCTGCAGCGATGTGTCATAAACCACGTTTTTAGTGAAACCGCTCTAATAAACCCACTACCTGCCCAGCACCAAACAGTGGACAGACGAAGTTAGCGACTAGCTTGTCATTACCCATCTCTCTCTGCCTTTCATTTCCTACACTATATATAATGAAGGCAAAAAAATAACTAGCAAGTAGCTGGTGAACATAGTGGTGATTTAGCAGCTGAAGAGCCCAATATTTTTCTCAGGAGTTGGTGGAGACTGTACCAGAGCCAAAAGGAGAATATTGGACTTCTTTGTCGGGTGGCCACAAACATGACAAGTGAATACTAATATTGGTCTGTGTCTGCTGGATGTGTAAATGGGCAACTGTTTGCTAAAACATTCGTCTTAACAACAATCAAAAGTTGTAGCCCCATTCATGCTACACACAGAACATATATACAAATATTTAAAATTAGAATAGAATAAAAAAACAATATATACAGTTACATAACATGTCAATATTGTGTTGTCAGTTTGTTCTGCTGCCGCACAAGTGGCTAAAATCAGTTATTGCAGCTTTAAACCTTAACCATAATCTTATTTTCTTTAACCAGAACAACAAAGATTGTTTGTTTTTTTTCACTCAACTTTAACTATATCTTAACTGTACTGCCTTTGGAAAAAATCAGTAATTTACAATCTAGATCTAGACAGACAAAGCCATACCTACATACTGGTGGGTATTTAAAGCCCTTTAATGATAGTTTTGTGGTAAACACTGCTTTTAGTCAATATCTGTTTGCACCAATATCAAAGATGATTCCCCCACAAAAAGTGTGCTTGTTGCATTTTCATAATGAGATGCTAAATCTTGTTTCAGATGTCAAAGACAACAAAAACAACTTTTTAAAAGCACATTTATGCATACTTGTATGAATCTGACCAAAACTGCAAACTACCAGTGACATTTGTTGGAGAGCCTGTTGGACCACATGGTTCTATGAGGTTTGTCTTTGTTTTCTTTCCTGTTTTGCAGTAGAGAGTAGAGCTACAGGCAGGACAAGCAAATCTACTTTCTTACACTACTGACTTGAGATATTGATCTTTGTCTAGTCTCATTTAGACATTATTTGCAGACTTAAGGTTCTCCAGGGGGTCCATATTATTACATATTATATATTGGCTGTTTTCTGCCCATTTGTTTAATCTTTGAATTTAGAGCAGTCATTCCCAACCAGGAGTACTTGTACCTCAAGGGTGCTGATCTTTATAGTTATTGTGACAATAACTTTCCAACTATGGTAGTACTATGGTACTGCACAGAACATGCCTGAGTTTCCCACCAACCTGAGTCAGCTGTTAGGTGATTAAGACTACAGAAAGACTGGAAAAAAGGCAACAAAAAGTAAAGAGACTGTAAATGGTCACTTCAAATGCAAACTTGTAAAAACTACTAAAAAATCCCATTGAACAATTCCATAAAGCCACCCCTTCTCTCACAGGGGTCTGATAAAGGGGTACATAGGCCCATCTGATAGGGCTGTGGGAGTACGTTAGACAAAAAAGGTTGGGAACCACTGGTCTAGAGAATTGAAACTGTGTGTGCCTGACTTCTCCAGGGAGATGATCATATCTGCTGCAGTGCTTTGTCTCCATGTGGAGGCTGGCTGGCATACTCTACTGTCTCCAGTGTCCGTCTCTACAGATTACAGTACAACAACATCAGCATCACCAAGGTGAGCTCCTCAACACTGACACTGCTGCTCCCTTATGCTCCTCTCTGTATTAGTCATTGTTTACACAGTCCTGTCCATCAACATAATATGTATATGAGATCTCTAACTTTTTAGTAAACTGCCTGGGGTTCATTGTTCTTTACAGTAAAACCTCACCAGCTCACTCATTCGAAGTCTGTCTAGAGCTTAAGCTAAATGCAAGACTAAATCCTGTAAACACTTGGTATGTGTTGGAGGATTTCAGTGTTACACTCACCCCTCTCTGTGTCCTTCCTCTTCCTCCCTCCAGGTGTCCAAACTACCTAAGGACCTTCGCTCGGCCCACCAGCTCTGCTTCTCCTCTGACTCCTCCAAACTCTTTGCTTCCTCCAGCCATTCTTCAGTCATTGTTGTTGCCCTCAACCAGTCAGAGTGCAAGTACCTTCATACTCTTAAACCCCAGTCAGGTGAGTCTGAGTCCAGGGTCATCCCTGCTCATGTTTTATTTATTTATTTATTTATTTTTGGAATGTTGTAGAATTGTGAGCAGTGCATTCCACTGATAATCTGACGCACCAGATGGTTTGTTACACAGAACTATCTGAGAAGTCGTCCTTTGAAATTGTTGTGCCAAGGGGAGACGCTGTCAAAAAAAACTTGGCAGGTGATTGGATGAACCATCTGTCTATCACGAGCTAACTTCAACCAATCAGATCAATAAACCATATGGCGTAGTAGGAGTCTTGCCGAAGCCATTAATGATCGTTTTATGGTAAACGCTAGGGCTCCTCGATTATGGCAAAAATCATTATCGCAATCATTTTTGGTCAATATTGAGATCCCGATTATTTAACATGATTGCTCATTGACTTTGGAAACATCATGCATTTATTAAACTTTAAAAAAAAACTTGTATTTGTGGATTTCCTTGAACTTGCAGTGGAAGAAGTTGAGGGGGCTTTACTTTTCTGTTTTTTCTTCCTTTATTATTTGGTAATAGACCACTTTGTGATTGAACCACCTAACCTACCTGCAGCTTTCTGTTTTTCAGTATATAAATGAAGCGATGCCTGCGAGCTAGTTCAGGCAGTCAACTCGAGCTGCACTGCCATACACACCTGACATACCTCACTCTCCACAACCATCTACCAAACACACCCTCCCAATTTGGCGGTCTATTTAAACTGCAAAATTTTCCATCTCTCCCTCTGCTCATCAGTGCCACTGCTGCCCTGCATCAGTATTGCCGCTTGTTCTTTCAGCCCCACCATCCCAGCATCCACCCGCGTGCTGCGGCTAGGGGGTTTAAGATATTTGCTCATCACTCCCCAATATCTGTATGTAAACATATCTTCGGGGAGTGATGAGGTCGGAGCCTAGATGACGAACTCTTAACTATGTTCTGCTGATATAATAAACATTTCAGACGTGAGTTGTCTGACTGAACTAGTCTTTGTGTGTGAAACCCAGGCTCCAGACAGCCAGTCCACCTGCTGTTCGCCAGTGAGGATGGCAATTGGCTCGCTACAGCAAATACAGACTGCGAGACCCATGTCTACAACCTTCACAAGCTAAAGGTGAGTTGGAACTCAGATTCTTCTCCTATCCATGTTATTTCTTGAAAGGTCAAATTTGAATTGTAACCAAAGCTACAACAGTAAATTCCTACTGTGTACCTACTTCCTACTTTGCAGCTTCATTGTTCAGTACCAGTGTACAGCTCCTGTCCCACTGCCATAGCCATCCACCCAACAACCAGCAACCTCGTCGTGGTGCATGCTGACCAGCAGGTAAACACTGCGTCAGGTTTGGTCCGACTCTATCTTTATAATAAACTGCTAATCCACTGCTCTGCCTACCACAATACAAGCACAACATAATTCAATTCAATTCAGTTTTATTTATATAGCGCCATATCATAACAAAGTTATCTCAGGGCACTTTTTC
>VMKM01003085.1:0-46888 GCA_008360985.2 Macquaria ambigua
TGTTGGCTCTGTGTGTGTGTGTGTGTGTGTGTGTGTGTGTAGCTACACATTAGGAGCTACACACACACGCACACACACACACACACACACTGTCCTCTGTCCTCTTAACTATCTTTGAGAGGAATGAGACTTGAGAAACACTTGGGCGATACACTAAAGTGTTATAGTGTTAGGGAAAACCCTCATTACTTTATTTTTTATGGGCGCTGAGATGAATGATCTGTTTATTAAATGACTGTGTTTGCCGACCCTGTTACCGGCCCTCATGACCTCATGGATGCTGGGAATCTTGCCCTTTCTCCCAGTTAACCTCTCCGTGCCCGGTGTCCGGTCGTGAAGCGGCGGATGCTGCACACCCTGACTTGTGCAGACGTGCGAGGGCCTGTTCATCGCATCCCGAGGGAAATTGGTTTGCAGCAGTTGCAGTGCAAAGTAGGAGGAGTGCAAATATATAGAGTGTAAATATAAAATATACACAATGCCAAAAAAACAGGTTAACGGTAAAGATGATAGATATGTCTGAGAAGTGGCATAGAGCTATGTGTGTAAAATATCAAATCTGAAGTACAGGTAAGTGTATATGGTTAATTCAAAATGTTCAGTGATTGTGTCTATGATATTACACGTGATGTCCCATTATTGCACATTATGTCACATAATGTCCCATAAGTCTGAGAGTTGTAAAGATTGTAATGAATAGAGAGACAGTAATCCAGAGAGGAAAAGAGAGAGACTTGACGCTTTGGCAATATTGTCTTTGTTACAGTCATGCCAATAAAGCATACTGAATTGAATTGAACTGAAGTTGAGAGATTAAATGAACAGAGCAGAACGGAGCTGAAATGGAGGCTGGAGCCAACTCAACACCCCAATGCAGGCAAACAGGAGTCAGTTGAGAAATGCACACTGGAAAAGACTGTTTTGTCTAAATATTCTTGCAAACATACTTTTTTAATCTTAACATTTTTCTTTTTTCATTTTTTAATCAACAGCTCCAAGGCAAAAGTGGACAGCAAAGCCGATGGACATGGGGTGAGGGATGAGTTGGTTTGGGAGACAGAGAGTCATTTAAAATACATACACACTGACAGAGCTTCTTCAAGGTCACCTGTAATGCGTGAACTGCATTTGAAATATCATTGCAGTGTGGGACATCTCTTGCTGGACAGTACATCGGTCAATGTGGGCTGCAGCAGTCACAGTCTGAGGAGGATAGCCAAAGCTCTCAGAAAGACAACACGGGGCAACAGTAGTCATGTTGTCCAACATGAATGATGCAGGTGTCCTTGGGGTAAGTGCAATTTTCTTTCAGGCCCTTTGGCCAAAATACAGAGGTGAAGATGCATTATTCCCCCATGTCTAATCAAAATCCTGTAAGTAGGGACTATGCATGTTGCATCTCTTGTTTCCTGTCCCCTCTCTACTGTCTGTAATAAAGCCACTTAAAACTCGTGAAAAAATGATGGTCAACTAAAATAAACTTTTTTTTGGTCTGTCTTTGTAATTTCCCCAAATTTGATCCATCCATTCAGACCATTTTTCCATGGACCTGGTTTTGTTTTAGTCCTACGTTCGTGTTCTCCTTTTCAGCCTTGTTATTGTTTACTGATCGCTTTCAGCCATATTAGAGCTATATTAAGTTACCACTGAATGAGTATAACGGACATCTATCAGGTCTATATAACAACATGGATATATTCTGCACTTTCTGGTTAGTGTATTAGATGTAAATATTGCAAGAAAGACTGGTAGAAGAACAAATAGCCACAGTGAGTAGTTAGATGTTGGGTAAGTGCTACAGACCACATGCTCTTAGTGTGGTTTGTGCGATCCAGCACACCTCATCAAGGTAAACAACGTCTCTTACCTTGCCATGCTGCCCTATAAAAAAACATTTACATCGTGCCAGCATGGCTTGAGTGGCTGGATGGATCGAACCTTAAGAAAAGCAATGCTTGAGGATAAAATCCTCAAGAACTTCTATCTTCATGGTTACAACAGATTTCAATGAAAAATGGGTGGACAGGTAGATGAATGGACGGACAGCAAGATTTTGTATGTAGGGTTTTATATGGGCCTTGTATGTAGGGTTTGACTGATGTTGGACTTTGAAGGCCAGAAAATACTGGTTCAGTGAGAAAAAACATTAGACAGTTCATGACAAATACAGTTGGCCTTGGTGGAAAGGCTCTTTTTAAAGCAGCTTTCCTGCCAAATCAGATAGCCATTTCATATTGGGAAGGACAAAAACATAAACTGCAGAGAGTGAATGGAGCCAGGTTCAACATTGTTCAGTGTTACAACAACAAACTAGATAATATAATGCTTGGCATATCACGCCAGTAAAGATACGCTGTATCATTACAAATTAGCAGCAGCAATAGCAGTTAGCAACTGTAAGCTGTTATTAGCAGCAGTATTTTAAACTGAAGAACATGGGTCAAGACTGTAATGGTTGTGCATAATACATGACAGTGGCCAGGGCAAAGCAGTTAGTTGCAATAGAGCAGTGAAGTGGCCAAAGTTATTTCAGTCCTCCCGGGGTTCCACAAGTAAAGGTCTTGTTCATTTTGTGTTAGGTGATGGATGGACATGGAAACCTCTATGTTGAATCATCAGTACTAAAGCTGAACAAGTGTGTTAGAAAATGTCTGGAAATGTCTGATTCTTTGATAAAAAGTCACAGGTACACGCCTGTGTACATACGATTAGAAGGAGAGAAGTAAACTACAAATCCCAAGAAGCATTTCAGTCCAATCACCAAGCTTAAAATTGGTCTCCTAAGGTGCTCTTCGGTATGAAACTGCCAAGCTTAAAATTCCATTGCATGCATATGCAATGCAATAAAATGGCAAATTCTGTTTTGGGCATTGGAATGGTCATATTTAACGATATACAGTGTCTGTGTCTGTAACAGGAGGTGAAGTTAATGTCAAGAATGAATAGCTGCAAAAGGTTTCTTGAGAGGGAAGAAAATAATCCCTGACAGCTCCAACTATATTGTGTAATAGAAGAATTGATTGGAGAGCAGCAACTTAGACCTTTGGCACTACAGTGGAAATGGGTACATTAATTACTTCAACCTAATTTGAACCAACACATGCTTAAACTTAGTAATATATTCTCAAAAAGCTTAGGCAAAAAACGACACACCTGGATGTTGTAAGCACACAAACCTGGACCACACACACACCATGCATGGCAGAGCCCTTGACTTTAACAATCTCTTGTAAGCTGCTTATCCATCAGGAATAAAGACAGCTGGACACACACACACACACACACACACACACACACACACACACACACACACAAGTCAGCCAGCAGTGAACAGTGTGTAGTCAATGGAAACACATAAACTGAGAAAAATACAAACTCTCATATAGCTGCATTTGAGTGTCACAGAAAGAACCTGAAAACTTAAACCACTTTGCAGAACCTCACTAAAAAGATTTGGGGCCAAAGGCCATTTGCAATCCTCAAAGCATCCTCATGTCACATTCACATCATTTCCGAATAAACTGGACAAACTATTTGGAAAAAAACAAAACATGTTTTATATCCATGTACCTTGATCTTTGAATTAGTTTTACTGTATCCCTAGAGGTTATTTACTCTCATTCAATTCCAACTGGCATACAACACAACTCTGAAGACTTCTAATTTGGTCAGTAAATGCAATCCATCACTGAGGATAAGAGGTCAGCATTCCTGTTTTGCAAAGCTGCATCACAGTGTTATCAGCTCTGATTAGACATGATCGGGATTCTTGTTTTTGCTTTCCCTTTATAAATAGCAAGCCAAAGTCATAAGTAAATTCTATTGCACACAGGATGTGTAAGTTCTATTAAGAACTGCTAAAGAGCAAGCAACAGCCAGGTTACACTGCAGCTGATGTAAAATCAGCTTGTGTGTTTATACTATCAGGCCTTTCCAATCCAGTATAAGCAACGATGGGTTCACTTTGCCCAGGCTGAGCCTCTATGTGAGCTCTGACTGTGGGAGTGTGAGGCAGGGAGTGGACACAGGTCTGGGGAGGCTGGCCCATCTTCCTCTGCCTCTTTTTCCCCATCCACTCTTAACAAGACTAAAGGTGTTTTCAGACAGGCAGCCAAGTTAATTTTCACCTTGCGTCATTCGCATGAATTTGACTGCTGGACTGTTTGTGCAGTCTGTGATGATTCACCCCAAACAGCCAATTCTGTCTGTTCTTCCTGTCATTTCCCTTCACTCGCTATTTTTTCTTCTCATCTGTGTATGTTTATGAGGCCCCTAGAAACGTTTTTGAATGGTTCTTTTCAACTGTCTTTTAATTGTGGAATTTAGTTTAATGTTATTTTTATCAAGAGTTTTCTTTTATTGATATTTATTTCCTATGTTTTGGTAATTGGTGTCGGTAGGATGGGTGCTATAATTTCCATGTTTTTATGGATGAATAAACTGAACCTTGAACTTGCATGGACATGTCATCACCTCAGTTTGTGCTGCCCTGGGTGAATTTGCATCTACTCACTCCCACTTGTGTCTTTCATTTGACTTTGTATGCATCTAAAATGTGCCTTGCATCCTGTCTGAACACACCTTTAGAGTCTATAGCCATGCTGTAGTGAGGCAGGTATAATGATCACCATTGTCACTGTCATAGTTTAGTGTGTTGCTAACATTTTCTCATTAACACTGAACACTAACTACAGCTGTCGTTGATGGGAATGTAATTAGTTTTGCAGGTATTATTTCATAAACCAAGGTTTTGGACAAATTTATATTTTGACCCAAAGATGGTGAAAAGTCAGAGGATCACCAAAGTGACTTAAATTCATCCTGAGGGGAAGATGAATGTACCAAATGAAAATACCAAATGTCATGGCAATCCATCTAAAGTTGTCAAGACATTTTACTCCAAAGCAAAATTGTCCACCTGCTGGTGGTACTGCAGGAAAGGTCTGTGGAAGTAAATAATGGCCATTAAGATTTTAACCTCATGAGCAAGTGAATATCTAATTGTTAAATGTAATCACTACTGAATTCTTAATGTTGGAATTTAAATACCACTGAATGTATAACACTGGAATATTTTACTTTGAAAAACATCTATCTGAATTGATGTGGTCTGAATTCTCCTCTGAAATTTTCAGCACTTAATTTTAATCAAAACCTTTATTTCCCTTTATTTTTTAGGGTTTACAAATTCAGATAGAAAATTGATGTATTCAAAGTCTCTCAAAGTATATCAAGTTGGGTCAAAAAATCCACTTGTTCAAATTGGCATGGTCAAATTTAGACACTAAAATTCAAGATATGAAATTCAGACATGAACATTTGAGATACCAAGGATAATTAAAAGAGCCTGAATGGAATCGATAAAAGTCAGCCGATTACCAAACCATTTTGACAGTATGTTTCATTTAACACCCCTACCTGAAACATGATTTAGTAGTAGATATAAGAGAGTTTGGACTCAAGGCTATGAACACCTGTTCCCTGCATTGTTTGACATGTTCCTTACATTCAGTCTGTAATAAGGTTCAGACCCCAGGCCAACATCCAAAACAAAACAAGACAAATACGTCTGTAGCCTACAATAAAGTAGAAAAGGAAACTTACTTTCATACAATTTTGGGTGTAAAATACCTTTAAATTCCTTTATAACACATCAGTAGATACAATAAATCCCTAACAAGTATCCCTGTAAGTATTTTTCTTCTTCCATTTCCATTCCATTTGTTCCTGGTTTATAGACAATCTATAAATCCTACTGCTTCCCTCACTCATTTTCTTTTTCTATCCTCTTCCCTCTCTTCCTCTCTGTCTCTGAAGAGTGGGGTCACCTCACCCCAATGAAGACACTCGCCCAGCGTTAGAACATCATTTAAGGATTTACCACTTTAGATCCCACCACATATTGGTGTTATTGCCTGGATTTATGCTCTCGCACTTCCCATTTGAGGTGAATAGTTTACGGGGATTGGATTTGAATATCCCTGCTAAGGTTTGCGCTACGCAAAGGTGGCCGAGTGAAGCTCACCTTGTTAACTCAGGCAATTAAAGTCCTGTCATACACACATGTCCCGCCAATTATGGAAGGCATGTTGGAAATACAAATGAGCAAGAAAAAAAATCTACCTCAGCCTTGATGGAAGCAATGTATTTACTAGGCTCTGAATTGATAAGACATACTGTAGACACTCCATACTATTACAGGAGATTAGAGGTTACAGAATAAAATAAAATAAAATATAAAAAATAAATGCAAAAAATATATATTTATATAATAAATTTGCAGAAATATAATTCCTTTAATATTAGTCATGGTTGTATATTTCACTCACTGTAAGGAGCTAATAGTTCCACTGCATCTAGATTAATGACCCCCCTCACTGACTGATATACTGTACACAACAAAATAACATCCACCGTATCTGTATGTGCATTTTCTTTTTGCTATATTCTTAACAGGGAATTGTAATCAAGCTCTTGACAATATGTGTCCTGTCAAACATTTGTTTTACATGTTTAGAACAGTGTTGAGCATTTTATTTACATCTCCACCTTGCCTGGTGAACAGTTTCTAAATGCTTTGACTTTTGTAGCTGCTGACATTTCTTGAGATTGTCGAGGATTTGCTTATAGAGCCAGTCTCTTTAGTCTTGATTGTTGAAAGAGGTTCTGCAGATCGAAGGTTTTAGGTCTGCAGGCTAATGTATAACTTTTAACTACTATTTTCAGTGCTACTATGTCAGTCCACCACTCTGGTTCAGACTGAAATATCTCAACTTTTGGTTGGAGTGACATGAGATTTGGTTCAGAGTCGGTCCTTGGAGAATAAATTAATGATTTTGATGATTCCTTGACTTTTCCTTTAGTGCCACTATCAGGTCAAAGTTTGCACATATCCTGTGAAATATCATAACATCTAACTTGATGGATTGAATGACCTTTCCTCTAACGCCACCATGAGGTTGACATTTGTAGTTTTGAGTGAAATATCTCGACAACTAATGGATAGATTTCCATGGAATTTGGTTCAGACATTCATGTTCCCCTGTGGATAAATGCTAATAACTCTGGTGATCTCTTAATTTTTAATTTTGCATTATCATCAGGTCAAACTTTAAAGGTCACATGTTATGCGAAAGGCACTTTTTCATGGCTTTTCAACGTGTGTGTCCCGTGCGTCTGGAGACTCGCAAAATATGACAAAAGACCGTCCTCTCTTTTTTTCTTGCTCCATCAATCAAAGCCAGTGAGATCTCTCCATGTGATGTCCTATGGGGATTTGTTTAACGTAGCACCACCTCCAGCTAGGTGACCATCCCTGCCCATGGAATACCTATCGCTGACTCCACTAACACGGAAATGTCTAAAGTATGAGCAAAGCATGCAAATTGTTCTGTCGCTGGCTGCAAGAACCAACACAACAGTCTTAATGTTCACTCATCATCTGAGGATGTGAAGACCCAGAGGATTCAATTTATTTTTGACAGAAATGTGCCCACAACAATTAGAAAACTCTTTCTCAACAAGGGCCAGTACAAAGAAGGTTTTGCTTCAAAACTGAAGCTCAAGGATGGGTCGATACCGACTCAGTTTTTTTTTACTGTTCATTTTGCAGGTTAGCATGTTGAACTTAGCCTTAGCATGTTGAGTGACTAATTAGGCTAGCTTTGATTGTACGCCACATGCAGCAGCAGTGTTGCAGTATGTAATATTAAGTGACAGTCAGAATGTCCAAGAGAAATTGTGTCCGCGTTAACCCTCATTTCAAGCCAACAGAGACAGAGCGTATTTAAGTCCTCCACACCAGAGGGGAAAACAATTCATCGCTCTCCATTGACTTTGTATTGCCTGAAGGTGCCTCCTTGTCACTTTGGTCGGCTAGCAAAGCAGAAACATGCCTAAAAGCTGCTGTGTGGTGGGATGCACCACCAACAGGGTAAAGAACCCAGAACTAAGTTTTTATAAGCTGCCGAACTGAAAAACGGAGTCTTTATGAAGACAAAAGTGGATCCAGACGTGAGGCATCAGCAGGCAGAATGGGAACACTGTGGGATCCTGACACTCAGCATGTCTATGTATGCAGCAAGCATTTTGTCACTGCTCAGTCAAATATCCAAATGTCAGTTTTAGGCTAACTATACTGCTGTAAGTTAAGCTAAAGCATTTTGACAGTATGCAACTTGTGAAGTGGAATGTGGCTAAATCAGAAAGCTATGTAGTATTATGTTTGCAAGTGCCTTAGCTAACTACAGTAACTGAGCTTGAGAAGGGACGCTGAGATAGACTGACAATATTGAGTTTGTCCTCTCTGGTAGACATAGGGTGCTGAAATAATCCTTTGACATGCTGAAAGCTACTGTTTTTTAGCTAGCTACAGGCATTTTCTTAGCGTTTCAGCCCTTGGTTGCATATTGAGGCGCCAATTGTTTTCCCCTTTGGTGGGTGTGGTTTTCAGAGTATGACTCTAGTATGTCTCTATTAAATAATGAGAGTAGGTTAGATTTGGGTAACAGTTTTTTCATGTTGCTTTTTGTGGAACATTATAGTGCAACACAAGCTCAGCTGGCTTTGTTGTTACACGGAAGCCCCTTCTGCTCCCTGATCCTCTGCGGTATCTGCTGTATGTAAATTTACTTGATAGACATTCCCTGAAGGTACACGTTAAAAACAAATGGTCAAACTGCAAGGAATTTCAGAAACTGTATTTCCTTTGCTTGGTAACGTTGTGTAACTTTGATTAGCACTAAGTTGCTAACATCTTCATACCCAAAAGCTGTAGTGGCTGTACAGTGTTTGTATGCAGTCATGCAGAGGCCAATACAACCATTCTGATTCCCAGATATACTAAGTGTTACTGCAATACTAGTATTAGTGATTGCTATCCGTTGCAGTTCCAGTGTAACATAGGGATACTGTCCACAGCCCTAGGTCTCTCCTGATGTGGTCATGTACTCTCGCATTGCATTACAAACAACACTGAGTCTCACTTCGAAAATGTTGCTTTTTGCACTGGGAACTTATACTGAATTTACAAGCTTTTGGTATGTCACAACACAAGTTACACTCCAAATCAAATGTTCTGTGTAATCAGTTTCTTCCTCCATACTTGATAAAAATGATTTATACATTTTTACACTGTTTGTAGCTCTTGCCATACCTAAATATTTTAGATGATGTTGGAGTAAACTATAACTGTTTTCTGCATACAGGCACATCACTACAGTTACCTGCAACAAGGGATGTTGCCTGCCAGACCGACCCACCACAGAGACATACCGTTGTCTTTGAGGGCTCTTCAGCCTCAGATCAGAAGTACAAGTTTGTAGCCTGATGTATTCTGACTACTTTTGATAAAGTTTAATGCTTTGAATTCTGCAATAGAAATGGTCCTACACTGATATTTTTGCTTATTGTGATGTCATTTCTTGGAGTATCTTCAAATGCTTCATATCCCTAAAGTCTGTATAGCTAAAAGGTTATGTAAGTCAATAAACCATGATAATTGATAAAAGTATTGGAATTGTGTCATAAAAAAAGAAATACAAAAATCAGACGTTTTTTCATCAAATTTTACTAAATAAACACATATAGATCCAAAGCTATTCTGAATGTAGAAACATGAACAAAATATTTCTCAACACAACTGGGGCGGCTGTAGCTCTGCAGGTAGAGCGGGTTGTCTATTGATCCCAGGTTTGGCGGTTTGATCCCCGCCTCCTCCTCTCCACATGTCCAAGTGTCTTTGGACAAGACACTGAACCCTAAGTTGCTCCCAATGGAGGCCAGCACCTTGCATGGCAGCTCTGTTGCCATCAGTGTATGAATGTGTGTGTGGAAGGATGAAACCTGTAAAGTGCTTTGGGAACCGATAAGTTTGAAAAGCGCTATATAAGTGAAGTCCATCTGCCATTTCAAACTAATTTTATTTGAACTATGTACATTTTTTAGTTTTTAAGATATGTTGTTGATAGTTTCATTTGTGTGCTGTATGTTAACTTGTGGTACTCGTCATGGCAGTTCCTGTTAACGATGACACAAGGGCACGTGCACAAGAATGGTGTTTCTCCAACACACTTGCACTTTTTGCAGACCCTCTTTGGCCTTCTTGGAGGGATCCTTACCCATAGAAATTGCTACGGCTGTGTGCTGGTACTGTCTCTCTTGAGGTGCTTCTGAGAGGTCCAGGGACACTCCACACAGCTCAACAGAGAGGAGCTCCTGGAAAGCCTGGTGCGTCATGGGATGCTCACCTCTGGTGGCACAGCTGAATGTGCAGGATGTAGCTTTTCATAGCAGCAATGTCAAAAAAGTGGTACAGAATTGTCTGTAAGTGTCAATATTGATACAAATGTAAATGTGTTCAAATTATGATTGGTAGTCAGGCAAGAAAAATAACTATATTTTGTGTGCATTGTGAACAGATTTCTGATGCAAGTCCCATTTTAAACACAAGGATAGTGAACTCTGTTGAGTATCGTATAGTGTGTGAGTTGTAGGCTGGAAGATATTTTGCAAATTTTGTTCCAGAAGTTGGCATCAGGAGTGATGGATAAGTCTAGTTCCCATTTTATTGATGGTATGGATAGCATTTTGTCAGGTTCAGATATTATTCTATATATTTTGTTTTGGACACAATGGTTTTTTTTGAGGATGTTGATTAACTCTGATGTTGAGGGAGAAAGACCATAATATTGAATTTTGTTTGGATGGATGATTTAAATCGCAGATATTCCAAAAAAGTCTTACTCCGTAATACTTCTGGACGAAGTGGGAGAATGAAACCAGGGTCTTATTATTCGGATGCAGTATTATCCCAATTTGTTGCAGCAATGCCACTGTGTTCTTAGATCTCAGCAACTTTGATGACTATGAGTACAATTTTATTGTTACAATGATGACCAAAACAGGATATTTTAATGTGCAGTACACATGTTCTGAGTATGACCTCGGGAATCACTTGTGGCTTAGCTTTAAAGGTAGATTCAAACAGGCCTCTATACATTTATTATGAACAAATTAAGAATTGGGCATCCAGACCTTCATCCCTGCAGACAGTTTATAAGCCTTCTGTTAGGAAATAAAAGTCCTCTCTGTGTTAATGGAATGTGTTTATTGACACACCCTTGATGAATACTGGCAATATGCAAGGCAAACAAGGTGTGTCAAGGACTGTCAGCAGATACTCCCTCATCTAATTTAGCATTATCTCTGAGGGCTGAGGACACAATGTACTGTTAGCTTTATAATATTATGCAAGTGTCAAAATACAGTCTAATCAAATGACAATAATAACCACAGACGTTTTAATGGGATTCAGAATAACGTCACCTGAAAGCACACTCGTCACTGTGTGTGTGTGTGTGTGTGTGTGTGTGTGTGTGTGTGTGTGTGTGTATGTATGAGTGTCTGGGGGCCCATTCATGTGGAAGCTCTTTTACCTCTGGGGAGTTCACGCACAAGTCCCAATTCTATTAAAATGCTACTGCAATCACTTTAATTTTCAGTTAAACATACTGAAGCAATTTAACATGATGAGGTGGTAATAGAGGCAAAGCAAGTGTATCTCTACTTTCAGATAGTCACTGAAAAAGGGAATTCACATAGAAAAAAGGCGGAATTCACATAGAATCAGGCCCTGCGGCAAAAAGAGAAACGCAACCTGACGTCACGATGCGGCAGCCAATCACGCCGGTTCTGATTCTATGTGAAAATGGCCTAACAGTGGCTTTGTTTCACGAGGTTGTGCAGGTTTAAACGGCTGCTATCATGCCTGGCATGGACAGCAAGAGACAAGGCTGTGGAGATTTGCATTTGTAAATATATGTTAATTGTCCCAGCCATCAGACCTGCATAAACTCAACTCTTAACCATGCATGCTGTCCCCAATGAATGCTGCCGTCCCCTTCTGAGATGGTGGTTAACAATTATGTCACCTGGTTTTCATAGGTAATTTTAGCACCTCCCTTAGGGCTCGGTTGAGACTGTCCTCCCAAGAAAAATAACAGCATCAGGCGTTTGTTCAAATGCCTAAATATGATCAATGTTTATGTTTAACTGACAAAGACATCTAGTAGCTGTGTGAATTATGTCTGTCTGTCACAATCAAAGGTAGCATGACATTGTTACAGCACCACAAAACCTCTTTGACTAAATAACCTTAACTTATGGTGCACTTACTAACTGTTTCTGGTGATTTCAGCCACCATATTGTTGTATGGTTAAGGTTTGGGTAGATTTAGGTACAAAGTGCTAGGTTAAAGGTTAGGGGCAAATCATGGTTTGAGTTTAAAAAAAAAAAGAAGCTACTTATAAAGATTTAGGAAAGATTTTGGTTTAGGCAAAAAATAACTGCTTTGTTAAGTTTGAGATTATTTTGTCAAACTGCTACTCACAAGGTCAATATTAATAGGTCTACTTACTAGCTTTTCCCAGAGTTTCTGAGCACATCCCATGGTCTTCATTAATGAATGGAATTGTTGGCTTAGTTGTCATTGGTCAGTTGTTTCAACTGGGAAGAGGTAAAAGGTCATTGATCAGGAGTCAGTGGACGGCAAGAGATTATCATCTTACAACCTATAACCTATACAGCCACCGGTTGTCATGTGACCATAGTTCCTGATGACAGCTGAGCCAACTCCATTCCCTGTGAGATGTGATTTAAAGGCCCCAAAACGTTTGTAAGCAGACCTTAAGTTAAGATTATTTTGTCAAACTACTGTTCCTAAGGTCAAGAATGATGGTGGCAGAGCAAGAAACATTACTATGATGGTGATTTTTTTCTCATTCATCACTGGATAAAAAAAGATTGATGGATTTAACAATTTGTAAGTTCATCAATCTTTCACATTATTGTTGTTTATTCATTGATGGTAATTGTACATTTAGTTTACATTTGCTATGTGAGTTACCTTTTGTCTAGGATAGGTCTTGTTTTCTATATTACAACTACTATATCAGTTTTTGCTGATCAATGCTGCTTCCTGCTGACTCCCCGCACACATGAATGCCACAAAAATGATTCACTGCTTAGGCTTTTTAACTTTATCCTTTTTTCTGACCTAATGGTTGAAATTGTGATAATGCTGTCCTCTTTCAAAAGGAAAAACATTAAATAAGGAAATAATGATACCATTTCACCTGACCTTTAAATTTAAAGGTGCTGACAGCACTAACACTTCCATAAGTCCATATACAGTATATGCACCTATGAAGTCATTTGATTTGTTGGTCTTCTTGTTGTCAGTGTTTAGGGTCAGAATTGAGAAGAAATTGCTATTTATTTCTCTTGTGAATTCAAAAGTGGCCGTGCAAGATGTTATGAGCTGTGACAAAAAAACATATTGTAGACTAAATCAGTTAGCTAACTGTGATTCTTGTTAGCTCCAAATAAATACAAAGGTTTCTGTTGACTTGAGCCCTTCCTTCTCTAAATATCTTTGCACAGCCCTGACTCTTTTATTCATTTCTACTCCCTTTCTCTGCACTTATTCTCATGCCGAGACACACAGACACGCACACAGAGACACATGCTAGGCCTAATCCTGAGGAGCAGTAGCAGTGCACCAGGCAGTGTCTTCAGATGTGTCTTGATCAAGGCAGCAGCCTCGCTCTTTGATGTCTAACATGATTAGCTTTTAGGGAAACGCTGGATCTTTCATAAAAGTGTGTTGGCACCCTCGGCGGGGGGCCGTTTGGGAAGGCATCACAATCAGTGCAGAGCGCAGAGGGAAGAGAGGGGGGAATCTGAATCAACCAAATGACTTCTGTAGCTTTGTTTGTCTACAAGGCTGGGGGAAGAAGAGAATGTGAGGAAGAAAGAGGAATAAAAAGGGAACAAAAGGATAGGACAGCTAGATTAGACTTCCATATTCATAATATGGAACTTTTATATAAAGTCAGTGTGATCTACATTTGATATAATGGATTTGAGGAAGTCTTTGTTTTCTAATTACATACAGTCTAAAGTTTTTATTATAGATTTATTTAGTACAGTATCAAAGCAAATCCAGTTTTATTTTGTAAAACTATTGATCATTGTGATTATCACTTTAGCCATACTGTAGGTCTATAGCTTTAGAGATCTTTTTGGTATTTATAAGAATATAGTGATGTTAGTGCGACCCCTTTTATTCAGTTATACTCTTATTTGTGTGTTTTATGTTATATTACTATCAGTGAATCCATCTGAAATCGCAGCATATCAAGCAACCAGACGCTAAAACTGCTTTAACCTGAACTGAATCTAAATAGAAAATGTGTGAGAATGGAACAAAAATAGTGTTAAATCAGCAGCTGCAGCAGAAATTGTTGGTGTGTCTGCGGCTGCAGAGGGGCATAGCTCCACGTCCAAAGACGCACCCTGCAGACGCTCTGCACTCCACTGACACTCTGGAAAAGATACGTTCTAAATGTATACGTTCACTGGCACACAACATCTGTACAAATCTGTAAAGCGTTAAGGTTGGAAAGCGCTTTATATAAGTGAAGTCCATTCATAGTGGGACAGAGAGGTTGAGCGGACTGGTTATATTTTGCTTTGAGACTGAACGAGCAGAGAAATTGAACCTTGAGTAGGTTGTGGAGGACTATGCGGTGCATAAGCCTCATAGAATGATGTTCAGACAGGTGAGTACATCAACAAACTCTGTGATGGATGAACTCACTCTCTAGAGGAGAACATCATACACCCGAACATCCTCTTTAAACAGCAACATACACTAGCATTCCACGACGTGCTTCACAACAATAAACCCTCGTTTACAGCAAAACTCAGGCAGCTTCCTCAGACCAAGGAGGAGGCCTACACAAGCTGAGACAGATTCCTGTACAACGAGGCTAGGAGATCAAAGTAGCAAAGAGGAGCTACACGGAAACCCTGAATAACAGGTTTTCAGCCAACGACCCGGCGTCAGTGTGGAGAGGCCTGAAGGACATCACCAACTACAGGAGACCATCCCCCCACACTGTGGAGAATCACCAATCCAGTCTGCTCTCTGCACATTCATCTCGGACTACATTTACGTGCACAAAATATTCCATTATTATGTTTTTTCCCTTATTCTGAAAAAAAAAATATTCCTACTAATGAATATTCCACTAGTATTCCTGTTTACATGCAGACTTGTTCAACCGTGCAGACACAGCCTCCCTCTTTCATTTGTTCAACCACCTTCTTGTAAAGGTCGGCGCTGCAATATTTGCGCATATCCAAAAACCTGTTGACGTGTTTCATAATGTTTAAAAGTAGGTGTGCTTCTTCTTCCGACCAGAAATGTGGACTTTTCGTTTGTGCATCCATCTCTACCCCAGCCTTGCAAACTGTTGGCTGGTTGGTTTGTATACAACGCACAGAGTTGACCGTAGACAGGCAGGTGTGTCAAAAACTGTGGTAAAAACCCCAACTGAGATGCATATTCCGAATGCACTGTATACATGTCCAAAGAATGCTCCTAAAACCCGAATAATTAGCATATCCCACATGTCTTAATCGGAAAATGATACATTTGGAATAAGGCCAAATTTGGAATAACCAAATGGAATATGCTGTTTACATGACCCATATCAAATTCGGAATATTGTCATATTTGAAATAATAGCTGAAAATGAGTGCGCATGTAAACATAGTCACTGTCTGGTTTGGATCAGCCATCAAACAGGACAGGAACAGGCTACAACGGACAGTCAGGTGCCAACCTACCCTCCATCCAGGACTTATGCATCTCCAGTCAGAAAACGGGCAGGAAACATCGTGCAGATCCATCACACCCTCGACACAACGTGTTCCAACTTCTCCCCTCTGGTAGGCGCTACAGAGCAATGTACGCCAAAACAACCAGACACAAGAACAGTTTCTTTCCACAGGCCATCTCTCTGATTAACAGTTAACATCAGTAGTAGAGTGTCAATAACCCTGTAACACCAAAACATCTACTTACTTCCATTATAGATTATATTTTTACAGTGTAACATGTCAATATAAATTAATATAAATCCTGCATGCTGTGTATACTGTATACAGACATATATACATGTAAATACTGTACATAATCATCCACTCCATGTACAGTATATCCTTTCAATATTTATTTCATTGCACTATTTGTATTGTTTACTTACAAAAAACACTTAACTTGTATATAGACATGTTATTTTTGTTGTTGGTCATTGGTGCTTTTTATATATATTTACACCTATGTTTTCACATATTATGTACACTAGTAAATAATAGTCCTGCCTATTCTTTTACCTTCAGCTTTGTTGTCCTTGTTCTTAGCTGTTATGTATATTTCTGTGTAAGTACATTGAGCGCAATGAAAAAAACTGTCAAATTCTTAGGTAAACATAAACATAAGTAATTTTAGGGATTTGTTGTTTTTCTGGTAAGGCGTGTCTTGTTCGAGGTTGTACATGGTCCCTCACAAATAAGTCACAACACGAACAGTAAACGATTTCTATGAAAAGAAACTCAACTTTAATATCAAAATTGGCCAACAAAAACCCAGACAGGTCTAAAGCAGAGGAGAGATGGATGGAAAAAGATGAATGAAACAGGAGACAAAGAAACCTGGAGAATCACTGAAAAAATGGAGACAGGGAAGACAGATGTGAAGGAGAATTACAGGATGGAAAACAGACACGAAAGAGGCTGAATGGAGATGATGGCAGAGAACAGAGGAGGAGGAAGACACGCAACGCTAATCCTGACTATCGGCCTTACCAATTAGCTCACTGTAGCACTGCTTGTAATTCCACCAAATAACAGGCAATGCTTCGTAAGGGGAATTCAATTAATTGCTATTTTGATTATATTTGTCTCTCCCTTATGACGTATTTATCTCTGCCGCTGTTTCAATTTCTCCTGGAATTATGTTCATTTACATGCACCTCCTGCTAATCCACCTCTATCTGTTTTAATGAAGCTAAGGAGATTAACAGATTCTCCTTCTCCCTCTCTCCCTCTCCCTCTCTCTCTCTCTCTCTCTCTCACACACACACACACACACACATATACACACTTGGTACTGGGAGTACTGGGGTTACACTGATATATTGAGCCAATATTGGCCTTGTTAGAAATCAATCAGATGAACCAGCCAGTGCCATCCATCTCTGGTATAATATATTAGCAGTAACTGTACAAAATCAAGATGATAATGTATTATTATTATTGACATGTAATTCAAATTAAAATATATCGTAGAATATGGTTTATAGTTGAGGGAAATTGTTCTCTACCGAAGAAAGGGTGATTTTTAAAATGTAGAAATGCTTTCTTTCTGTGAGTGAGATGAGAAGATCGATGTGTGTTAAGTACATAGTTGTAGCCAGGATGCTTGAGCTGTCTAAAATCGCGTACTCCCGTTAGTACACTTACATGCAGTATACTGTGTACACTATGTACTGACTTGTGTAGTGTGTTAATTTTGACAGCGTAGTGTCGTCCCAAATCGAATACTGCTGTTGTGCGCTTACCGGAAATGACGATTGCAACCTTTGACCACGTCTTCTTCTCTTTAATGACGGATTGCAACCGGACGGAGCATTATCGCCAACATTTACCGCTTGGTGCACGCCGAAATATCTGCCAGCACGTTTGCTTACTTGATTTCAATTCAGTTACATTAAAAATGAATGAAAAATGAACGTGCTTTTACTTTTAGCCGTAACAATTGCAACCGTTGCCGCCATTTTCATACGTTGGTGGTCCTCCCCTTCCGCTACGTAGCCAAGATGGCGACCGTTGAGGGTGAGAAGTGTGCAGCGTTCCACACTCAACTTTCTGGCCATTTTGTGTACACCATCCAGGTACTTACAGTACACTATATTTTGCCATACTTACCAGTGTGAACGTATTTATGCACTCAAAATACGACGTCCCACGATTTGGGACACAGCACTAGTCAGCCTAGCTTAGCATAAAGACCGTAGCAACGGAGTAGACTACAGTAAGAAGCGTTAAAGAAAAGTTTCTGATGCTCCAGATAAAAAAGAAACTCTGCGGTCAGAGGAAGGATTACAGTCAAAAAAAGAAACAAACAGGGATTACCATTGGTGTAGCTTTTCCTCGTTGGAGAGACTGAAAGAAGAGCAGGGACTGAGGGCAGACAGGATGTGGTGTTACTGCTCTTTGACAGGTTGGTCTTTGTAAAATATCTGGAGGAGTCTATGTAGCTATTACATTTACTCTACCTAAATAATGGATTATTGTCTTGGAACTGTGGAAGTCTGAGAGAGCTCCCCTGTAGGCATACGTCATGAGCACGCATCCACAGTGTTTGTGTAATTACTCTCACTGCCAGAAGGAGACAAAAGTTCTGCACTCCAGCTTTAACCTATGTTCGAAACTGCTGTCAGCTGTGATTTCAACAGACAAGAATAACATTCAGAAGAGACACTTCATAGTGTGTGGTTTTACTTTAAGTTTTTGGCTGTAGTCAGAACAAAATTATCAAAAACCACTGATTTTAGCGCTGCTAAAAGCTAAAATCATTTTGTACATGTACACATAATCTCTTTTTTTCTGTGTGTGGCTGTTGCTATGGTAACATCACACTTAGCAGCTGTGTTACACAACTGAAATACGACTCACTCAATGTGGTGTGTCTGACGTCATCAAGGCTGTTCTCCAGGTTCACACAAGCTGATGGCGCTAGAGGAAAATTCGTTCATCCACTGAGGACCATGAAGTGGAGTGTGAATTTTGATGGTGCCTCCTGGCTTCCGAAAGGGCACGTCACTCAGTCAATGTTGTGTGTCTTACGTCATTAAGATTGTTCTCCAGGTTCACACAGCCCAAAAAATAAGAAATGTTATTAAAAACGTTATCACGAGGTGACCTGTTACGATTACAGGCAAAAATGTCGGAGCACACAACGAGGAACGAAACACATGTTAACAAATAAATATATAAATAATTAAAACAGGCAGAAGCTCCACGTTTTCAGTAAATCATTTTCACTTGTTTCCTGCTCAGACAAACTCAATGTCAAAGACATACGTACACTCACACCTCTCCAGAACTATGCGTTTATTATTACTATAAACTATTACTATTACGCACAGCTGGCACAGTGTGGATACCTTCATTAACTCACTGGGATTTAACTGTTAACTGACCTTGTGTGCTTTTCTGACACTGGTGAGCTGTTCTGACAGATTCACAGTTTATACAGCGACATCATGTGTAATAGTGGTAATATTGTAGTTGAGTAAGAGTCCTACAAACGATATACCTCTATGCTAGCGAAATGATTTGGGCCAGAAGGTTAGATACACCAGGGGGAGATGAAAGGGGTGAAAGGATATATGGTATTGATAAGATAAAGAAATTTGTTTTATTTTTGCTTTTCCATGTAATGGTTACATACAAAGGGCATTTTTTCTGTATTTACTGGAAAGATGTTAATGCAGTCAATATACGTAAGTTACGCTGTTTTAAACCTAATTTGTTACGCATTTTGCACGTTGGTATGCACGTATCCCTCTCAGTTCAGGCTTGGGACTGAGAGATCGGTACGGTAACTATGGTGCACATAAACTTGTTGTTAATTGCATAATGTAAACTCAAATGCAGGTTATATGATGTAGATTAAGTGTAAGATAACAGCTCTGTGTAAACTGCGATTCTGTATAGTTGTAGCGTTGTAGTATTTAAAATGCAGCAAGCTTTGTAATCGCCATTCTGGCGCCAATAGCCTTTGAAATTGCCACCCATCTGCTGTCGCAGTAAAATGTGAACAGTAGTATTCGCTGCTGCGCAAGACTAGTTAAACCAGACAATTTATGTTTGAATATGAGACAGTGTTGAATGTATATGTTCCTGCACTTTACTTGACCTGCAATGTGAAAGAGGATTGTGGCAAGGCACATTTTCAGAAAAAGCTGTTCATGTGAGAGTGCATTGATGTTCATCACCCTTGTCCTGTTGTATACTGTGATTGCAGGTATGTTGATTCCAATCAAATGACTGTATTTGAGTTATTAAATTATTTCTATATATTCTTCAGTTCAGGCTTGGGACTGAGAGAGATTGAGAAAGCTGTTCATGTGAGAGTGCATCAACCAGTAAAGCACTGAAGAAGAGCTGTGTGTCCTCCTATTGCTTCTTTATCAAGCCACTACGGTACCAGTGGCAACACATGCGTAGAATAGCAGCAAATCTCCAGACTCCATGTTTTATGACTTTGTTTCCAGATTTAAGGACTGTTTAAAAACTTCTTCTGTTGGATAAATAAGTACATAACACATAAATCTGTTTTTTTTCAAATATGGAGGAGCAGAGCCGCGGAGTCAGAATGTATTATTGCGCCTATATTATCTCCTATTATTGTATAGTTTGCAGAATTATAATCGGCACTGGTAACCATGTCAGCAGCTGCTGGCTACATCAGCTGCCTGTTCACTGTCATCAGTCGCATTTTTGGTGTTGCTCCTCACCTTTCAATATTTAAACATGAAAACACATTTTGATTCAAAATTTGAATTTGATTAGATTAATTAGGTGGTCTGAGACCCTCCCTATTTCGCACACTGGCTGTAATCCTCAGTAGAGAGTGATGACTGCCCTCACAACAGAGTCATTACATATTATCTCTAAAGGATATTTCATGTGGTCATTCTCACTTGTAAAGCTTATATATTAGAGAAAGATCATGGTTATGGTTAAAAAAAAGCAAAAATTATTTGCAGGTCTGTGACATGGTGCAAACATCTGCGGCATTAAAGTCAGATGCGCTACATGCCCCTCCGCCACACCAACTGCCATACTACTTCCAAGGGTTCGAAATACGGGGGAGTCATGGTGAGCTCGGCTCCCCTGAAAGCCTCATCTGACAAATTTAGGGGGAGCCCTAAAATATTGTAATTTTTTCAGCCACTGGTTTTGTTCTGTATATATTTTTATATTTTCCTGTATATTTAGGTTCCTGAAATAAATAATAGCCTAATAGTAAAGCACTTGTCAACATGCATGTTTATTTGCGCATAACAATTTCAGATAATCTCTAATAAACACAATGCTGTCTATTCCTTCTGTGGCCATCCCTGCGTGGGGGCGCACTCAACTATGTTTTCCGTAAGACCAACATTTGAGGCTGTGGGCATGATCAGAATTGTCATGGTGCAACCTCAGTCTGGTCTGTTTAACAAAGTAATGCAAACCATTGCATGTCCACTGTGCGTTGGCATTTTTATTGTTTCTCTGCGGAGAGCAACTAAAAAAAACATTGCAATGGTGAATAATTTTTCTGTTTCTTTGTTGTCCCAGGCAAAATATTCTCTGTATGAATTGAAATGTATTGATAGTATGTCTTTGCATGTAGGCGGGCGCATTCATGTATGCACATGCTCATGTACAGTACCCTCCCACCCACTTCCCTGGAAAAAATAGGGCTCCCCCAATAGACACGGTGTAAAATCGAACACTGTTCCAAGGTACAACCACTTTGCTACATAAACACACTACTTCCTGTACTTAAGTAGTATGTTGTACGTCTAACGCACTACATACTACTACTTTTAAAATTAATTAAGACTTGTGTAATGGTCCAATATGAACATAATTCCTAGGCATAGCATAGAATGACATGAGATGCATGTAGGAAAATGCCAGATAACCACTCTGCTACCAAGATTTGTGTGTCTGAATGTGTGACCATAGGCTCTCGATAATCACAGCCTCTAATCCTCTCCTCCAAGTGCAGAACACACAACCCTCCATGTTTACCTTTAATAACACACACACACACACACACACACACACACACACACACAGCAATCAGACCTTCAAAACTGGCTACTTCAACCTGCAGCAACAACTAAACAAAGTGTTGTATGAGAACAGCTAGCCAAAGACCTGAGGCTGGATTAACAGCCAGCAGACAGAGAAACATACAATAGAATGTACAGTGAATGGATGACACTGACATGAATGCTCAGTGACTTTCACTGCACGTATCTGCTCAACTTCAAGGAATAACTTATAGACCTGGTTAGCAGAGAAACAATTAGGAACTGCATTCATGGACTAGTGTTGCTTTTTTCATCTAAATAAGCTTTCTATAAAGTGACGTGAGTGGATAAGAACCACGCAATGTTTCGATACGACCCTTAAAATCTCTTCCAGTTGTGCCTCTCTGTCTACAGATTTGGTCTTTTGTTTATCTGCACTGAAGGGGCTCCTATAGACTTCATTTCACTTCACTTTTACTTAATGGCCAGCCAGAGTTGGTGGAATTTGGTTTTGGTACAGCATAAAAGAAAGACAAAAAAACAAAAAAATCTCACTGTCACAGCATCAGCAGCACAACCTATAGGCAGATAAATCACACAATAAATAATAATCACTATATTCCTTAGTGGACAATGATGAACTGCATGTATCACAATGCAAGACATTAGCATAATACGCCCTAATTGCTTGCAAGACAAATTCTGCATCCCAGTTCCATACCACATACTAATTCTAACCCAGTTTTGAGTATACTGTCTATTAACACTGGAAAAGTGACTAAATTAACTGTACTATGTACAAAATTTCATGGTCGACATTGCCATCCCTAGAATCATGCGACTAACATGGTTACAAAAAATCTCATGGTAGTTGTCAAGATATCTTTTTCTGAACCTGCGCCCCTTAAGGCCCAGTTGCTAGTAAGACAAAATGTAAAGATGTCTTTAAATCTGTAAATAAATAACTACAGAATATTAACCTGCATTTACTTATATACAGAGGTTATGCTGCTCCTGACTCATCCTCAGGTGAGGTCCCTCTTTATAGAGTGTTTCGGCACATCTCACTACACTCTCCAAAGGTGCGCTGATCGGGTTGACCAGGCCCAATCTGAGCCAGGTTGGCTCAACCACTGCTCCTCTCTCTTCAGCCACAGCCATTGTGATGCTCTCTCAGCCTCCTGTCCAGCCATGTTGCAGATCTTCTTCCTTTGTGCTCCTTTAACTCCAAGAATATTAAGTGCCCTCCACAGTGACTGGCTCCCAACTCCCACTGGTGGGCATTTAACCTTCCATCCGTTGTCAGTGCATTTCTCCACCAGTGACTGGTATTTTGAGAGCTTTCGCTCAAAGGCTTCCTCCATCCTCTCTTCCCACGGGACTGTCAGCTCAAGCATCATGACATTTCTTGAGCTTTTAGACCAGATTACTAAATCTGGCCTGAGAGATGTAACGGCAATCTCCTAGGGGAAGATGAGGCGTGTTGTGAGGTCGGCTCTCAATTCCCAGTCTGTTGCTGCGCCCAGCAAGCCACTATCGGGGGTACCAGCCAAACTCTCTTCGCTTCTGACAAAGTGAATGAATGTCGGTCCTTTTTATTTGGGCCCGATCTTCCTGGCTTCCTCCTCCAGCTCTGATGTTATTGCTGTCAGGACCTTATCATGCCTCCATCTATACCTTCCCTCTGTCAGTGCTTTCTTACATGAAGATAAGATGTGCTCCAGGGTGGCCAGTCTTCCACACAGTGTGCAGCTTGGGTCTTGTTTTAGTCTACAGGATGAGGTTTGTTGGGCTTGGTAGGAGGTCGTAGATGCTATGGAGGATGAACGTGATCCTGCTGGCCTCTATTGTCTGGATATCAGTCCATAATATCCCTCTGTCTCTGACTCCTTCCCAGCCTGTCCACTTACCTAACTTCCTCATTCCCACTGGTTGTGTTTGCCTCTCCTCCTCCGTCATAATTTCTGTCTGAACGAGGTCCTTTCTCTACCGTGGGCTTGCCCTGCTCCAGTAGTGTCACACAGCTGATGCCCTGGCATCCTGGTGCTACTGCCCTCAATCTCCCTATGGCGCAGTCCTGACTCTGCCTCCTTTGCTGATGATGTTGCTGACCACTTCCTCCCAGTGCGGTTCTCAATCCCGGCTTCCCTGATCTTCTCATCTGTGCAGTCTCTCAGCATGATGGTCTGCCTGGCCTTGGTCACCTGGTACTCTTTGCTCAGGCCTTGGAATGGCAACTTTGTCCCCCTGCTGTAGAGGTTTATGCTGCTGAAACTCTGGGGAATGCCAAGCCATCTCCTTAGGTGTTCATTAATCTTTCTTTCCATTGTTTCCACTGTGGTCATTTGAAATTTGTACACCAGGAGGGGCCAGAGGAGTTTGGGCAGAACTCCATGCTGGTAACACCATGCTTTGTACTTCCCCAACAGCCCGATCTTCTCCAACTTCTGCATCCAGTCACTGGCCTGCTCTGTTGTTCTTTGGACACTTGCTGTGTTGCAAAGCGAGTTGTCAAACCATTTCCACAATATCATTGTAATAATGATAATACACATTTCCTGTGGACTATTGATTTAGTAGACACCCTGAGGACGATAGTAAAATGTAACAGCCTATACTGTCAAAGTAATTGGAGTGTTGAGTTTGTTTTGCATGAATTATGCAAAATGATAATCCTGGAAAGCACTTCAATAAAGCATTAGGCAAAGGTCACATGCTATGATGTCTCATTATTCTAATCACACTTCCATTACAACATCAATATCTAATGCAGAAGGCATCCATAAGCTATTTGTAAATAAAACATTTACAAGAACAGAGCCTTTCTGGATGCTGATGTTTATCTCACTCCAGGGCCTTCGCTGCCATTGATTACAATATTTTCCTCTGCAGTGCTGCTCTCAATTTGCTTATGTGCACAGTTTTGCAGCACTGGCTTCCTCATCTTACATAATAATCGAGGATGCCTACCAATTCTCATGGACATCATCAGATTTTCATGATTGCAACCAGCACACAAGTCTGTGGATTTGAAATTGAATTCTCCTAATTCTACACGCCGCAGACTTGATCTAATCATCGGGCATTAACAAATGTTTTCTGTTATGCTGTTTCCAACCCTAATATCCTAATGATATGGAAATTGATAATTATTCTGTCATACACACAGCTTCTAGCGGACATGGTTTTATTGAATATCTCAGAAGGATGTGGATATCTTTCACAAACAATTTGCCTAATATTGCATTCTCTCCCCTCAGATCATTTATGTGGGCCAGAAGAGATATGAGACTGAAATGTTGCAGTATTAGGTTTGTAAAGCTGAAAACTTACAATAAGACATTAATGGTCGGCGTGGTGGTTGGATGTTGATTTATGTCACTGTGAGTTGACCTCATGTCACAACACTGAGTAGGATGTATGGCAGTCCAGGACCTGCAAATGGAGCCAATAACACCTTTATTACTGCAGAGCATCATGGATCCCTGCCTCATGGGAGATGTGCAGTGTGTTCAGGAGAATACACTGTAAATAAATATTCATTAACTTACTGGGGCATATTATGTTAAAACAATAAAGTACACATCCATAACCACCATATTCATAAGCATTTGGAAATTATTTGTTTAGTTTAATATGTGTTTGGAATGCTTTCATGCAGCATGAATCAAACAGAAAATCTTCAGTGTGATATTTTCTTTTTTATTTAACAGTGCCCCCCTCCTCCCTGCCTAAAGAGCCAGATAGTTTTCTCAGTTGGTGGAGACCAAACCTATGGTGGCCCTGAAAGCCCAATGCACTGCAACTTAAGAAAACACATAGACAAAACACAAGCCAATGAAGAACACTTCTTCATTTAGAAACAAATGCTGCAAAGTGATAAAACACTTGTAACCAAATACAGAAACACTGCAAGTTGCACAGAACACAATGGAAATAAGTTACCAAACAGTGTAATTTACTCATTGGAAATTGATTGCATGATTTAGATATTTTGTAGCATTACTGTAAACAGTAAAAGGATATAATATCTGCAATAATATATCATGCAACTAGAATGTTAAAACACAGATTTTTGTAAAGTGTTTCACATTTTACAACACCACTGATGGATAGTCGACTTCATTAACTTCATGAGCCCAAACCATGGCAAAATATAGCGTGTCCCAGTTGTGTCCGGTCTTAACTCTTGCAGCGCGTTTCGGTATTTGGTTATTTCTGTTTTTGCAACGTGTTTCTATATGTGGTTATTATTTCTGTTTTTGGTTGTGTTTTCTGTATTTCGTTGTGTTTCTTAAGTTGCAGTGTGTTGAGATTTCAGGGCCACCATACAAACCAGAGTAAAAAAATCAATTAATGCAGGTTTAAGCAAAGGTACAAAAGTATTATCAGCAAAATGTCATTGACATTTTCAACAGTAGAAGTACTCATGCAGGTAGAATTACCTCTTTTGGTTTTATTATTAATTATTAGAATATTGTTGTATTATTATTATTATAAGTTATTACTGCTGCATTAACAAGTAAGCAATATTTTAATCAGAGTTAGAGATGGAGCTAATTTTAATTATTGGGTATGGGTAGTTTAATCTACAACAACACACCGTATACTATAAGATGATCATCTTTTTTGTATATAAAATATAAATCTTTAAAGTCACTAGTAACTATAGCTGTCAGACAAATGTAGTGGAGTAAAAAGTACAATATTTCTCTCTGAGATAGTGGATTAGAAGTATAACATAGTGTAACATGGAAATACTTAAGTACTGTACCTTAGATGTACATGTACTTAGTTACTTTCCACCACAGGCAGAAACACTACTGAATAAATATGTTCTCTTTACCACTGGTCTGGGGACACCCATGGTACCCAGAGACCCCACTACTAGTAAGGATCTACAAATAACTAAATCATCAGTGTACTCCATCCAACACTTTCATATTGTGAGGTGTAAACCATTGAACCACTGTTTACTTATTTATTATTTATTATATCCTTTTACTGATGCTTCTGACTATCGTGCTATCCCCTTTGCTGCTAAGATTAATAAAGGATTATCTTATCTTAATTAAAATGTGGGCATGCCAGCGGTGCTTTAGGCTCTTAGTCTGTATCATTGTTAAATACACTATTCTGAACAATACTTTAATGACTATGCAGCGAAATACCAGAATGCAATGGGACACAGGAACAGTGTGGAACACATCAGATGAGAAGATTTCATGTTATCTGTGGAGGTGCTGCATGTGCAGTACTGCACAATATAAGATGTATATAAGATGATATATAATATGTAGCTCTATTAAACTGTATATATACTGTAAAATGTATCAGGGCCTGTATTTATCAAGCATCTCTGAGTAGGAAATCACTCCTAACTGGCCAAAAACTCTCAGAGTGACACAAATTTAGTCCTACTTTTAGGACTAGTAAAAGCATTTTATCATGTTTTTTAACTTAGGAAGTCACTCCCGTCTCTGCTGATATTTAGGAGAGCTCCACAGGAGTCCTAACTTGTTAGGAGCTGCCAGGAGATGGTGTTCAGGTAGAGATATTCCAGGAAAGGAGAGATGTTTTGGGAACACTATTAACTTAAAACATTAAAAAATCATTTTGACAAAGAAACACATAATGTTGGAGACTGACTGTGTAGGGTGCAGAGAACTTTGCAGAAACCGATGCCCTCACAAGGTTACACCTTATTGCAACGGGGAAAATTATGCTGTGCAACAGTGATGATTCTGTCAGAACCAACAATTTTGGCACTCAGAAATCAAACTTGATCACTCGTATAGCGCCTCATAAAAGATAATGCACACAATGAGGGTCCTCATTGAGAGCTGACTATCATGAAGGATATCTCAAGTTAATTACAACAGGTAATATCTTATATAGTGTCTTAGAGGCCTATATATATGTATATATATATATATATATATATATATATATATATGTGTGTATATATATATTTTTATTTCAAATTATAGCGGGGCTATATTAGAAAGATATTTTCATATTTTTACGGTGCATTTCCCGGTGCACAGAAATAGAAACATCTATTTGCACATAGCTGAACAAGGGGTTTAGTTGAAAGGGGAATTGGACAGTGGAAGAGAAGATTTCATGTTCTTTGCAGAGAAGCCACAGCCATTGGGTTTTCAACATCATTGCTGCGTGTGCCTGTGCAATGCGTGCAATATGTGGCATGTCAACTCATTTTAACATTATGATCTATTAATTTGTGCACATTCACCATTCATTCTAGAACAGAAATGTGGTAATTCAATGGCACAGATAACTCATATGTGCGCACAATTTATGAATCGGAGAGGACAATCAATGGACACAAATAAATGTTAGCAAAACTGGATGCGCCAGGTTGCAGCAGTCATTTTTACAAAATTGATATAAATTTCTTGTGCGACCAGTACAGAGATAGGTCCAGGACATATCTATTTAATCAAATTGCTTTTGAGCTTTTCATTTAACTGTGTTTTAATAGCAATCACAGGGGGGACAACATCCCTCACAGGGGATGACATGCTCACCACTGCTCTTCTCACTATGAATGTGTGTTTTCCTTGATCATAAACAGTATGATGTAGTGCACGAGCTGCAAATGTGCCATATGGCCTGTATTAGCTGCTTAGCCATTCACAGCTTGGGGGAGAATTCCCTCATCGAGTGGAACTCAAAGATTAGCTTGTCATGTAAGATTTATGAATTTTCATCTAAAATAACTGTGATTAATATGAGCTATTAGACCCACTGATTTGCTCCTGCCCCCACCTTTATGTTAAACATGACTGTTTCTAAATGGATCCCCTGCCCCATCATACCCAGGATACACACATGCACACACTTTTTACAATATTTGTGGATACCCTGGCCTCTGCTTATTTTAATAGATGCCTTTTGCCTAGTTTTTAAACAAGTTATAACTAAAAGCAGAAACCTAGAGAGATTTCCGTTGTTTGTGACATGCAAATTTATTTTGGGTGAATACTGAGGAATTCTATGAGTGTTTGAATTAGAGAGATGTATTGTTTAATAAAGGGAGTGGTCTTATTTCTCAGTTATCAGTTATTTCACTGGTAAGTGTATTACACCTGATTTCAGCACCATGAGCTGTCCACGCTGTGACATATCATATAATTGCATATGACAAAGAGCAGCATCTTCAGCAACATTGATTACATTTTAATTGAGATTTAAATGTGCTTCATATTTATTGGATACAGCTTTGTGAAACATGCCTAAAGGTTTTGATATAGCTCAATAAGGAAATGTTTCAGATTTGGTTGTGTAACCTTAAGGACAGGCTTTGTTGATCCCTAGCCTACTGTATTAAACATTTTGGAGAGATTGGTCAACTTATGCCAAGAACCCACTATAAGATGTTTCATCAGAGCACATTCCTCATTTCCTAACTCTAACTGGAACAGTTGGCACATGCAAAGATGAATTAACCACACAGGGAAGTAGATTACAGTATGTATGTAGCTTCTAAACACAAGATCTAACTCAGGTATTGTTTCTGAAGCTCTCTTGTTTCCTCAGCAGATGGAGTTTGTCAGTTTTCATGGCAATGGTTTGCTCTTTTTTCTTTCCTCCACTGACTCGTGGTTGATGACCTTTGACCTCTTCCCAGTGGATGCTGTGAGCCTACCATCACATTAAAGTCTACTACTAACACCACCACAATGACAGTTTACAATCAGATGAAAGTCTACCAACAAGAACAGCACACAATTAGACTGAATGATAGTAGTTAACCAACACAGCAGATAGAGCACAGTCAAGCAGAGAAAATGTCTGTTTGTTAAAAGTAAATATACTGCAACACACATGTGCTTGTCTTAAATCTGTTTTGTCCTGCTGAGAGAAGACAGAAAGCAGACACTATTATCACAACAGCCTTGAACTAGTGTTAGCAGCAATTGGTCAAAACCAGGCATGACAAAGGAGACTTTGTTATGAGAAGAATCAATGTTTGTCTAACAGGAATTTCCATCTGTCTTTTATACAGAGTAACAGAGTCATTTTGCTGTGAGATTTTCATGTCAGTCTCTCTCTGTGTTTGTCATTGCAGCTTTATTTCAAGAACCTAAAGTAGACAGAATTTACATACATTCCACAACACATCAGTCTAAAATCAAACTGACCCACAATGTAATAGGAATGTTAAAAACGTATATCCACTAGAAGTCCGACCTGGCTTCAAATGCTCACATACTGCTTTACCATTCACCACTGAATCCTACGCTTTAGCAAGATGCAATTAAGCATAATTGCATCATGCTAAAGCGTAGCATTCATTTTAGGATACATCAAGTATCCATCATGCACACACAAACGCATAGTTAAAAGCAAGTATATAAAAGTTCTTAACTAAACCTTAAACTAACCTCTTATATTGTCTCTGCTCTTTGATTTTATACTTGTTCATTTGCTTCACATCAGGATCGACACACACAGCAGCATGCACACATACATTAACACACAAATGCATGAATATATAAGGCGCACACACATACACACACACAGACACACACACACACACATACAAAGAGACTAATCTACTTAACAAAAACCATTTAAGAGCCCTTTAGCAACATACAGTAGAATAATATGTAGATTACAAGCGTGTACAGTAATCTTTGCGCTCTGCAGGCATGGAGACAAGCCTCTTTGTGTTTTCCATTGTACGTTAGTCTGCATGGAAATGTGCTCTGAGGGCAAGAGGGAGAATTAGAAAGAATTTCTATTGACATCAAATCTTAACTATATTCACATAATCCCCCTCAACACACACTCACACCTCCCTCCAATAGCCCTCACACACACACACACACACGCACAGCATCTTCTGAGAGGAGGAAGCGGATTAAGGAGGAGAGAGGGAGGTGTGTGTATGTGCCCACACCAAAAAATTGTGTTTTGTATGTGTGTGTACACTTGCATGTGTGTTTACAAGTGTATTTGCAAGTGTGTGTGTAATAATCCATGTATCCAGTGGCTAATCCTGCACTGAGTGAGGGGGCAGAGATAGGGAGGGTGTGTGTGCTCCTGCTGATAAAAGCCATCGATCACCAGCCGCCATCACCCGCACAACATTCTAACACACTTTCTGGGAGCGTTTAGCTCCAAACCCTCAGTCCTCCCAGTTCCTTTGTCTTCTTCTTTTTCTACTTCCTCTCTAATTCTGCATTTATACTCTGAATTTATGTTGGAAGAACTGTTGGAACTATAGTGTAATTGTTCAGACTCATCTGAGGCTGTCAAGATGACATTTTTTACAGTTGCTTCAGCTTTTTCACACCTAAAGATTTCATACAACTTGGGTCCTATTGTGATAGTTTTGGCCATCATTTCTGTCAGTAATAATAAGATTGGAACATAGATGAAAAGACAAAGTGGGCATGTGTCCATGGCCCTGTAGTCAAGGGGTGCCCTTAGTCTTAAGCATTTTTATAAGTGGGTAGAAATATGGTAGCAGGCCAACATCGAAATTAAAGCATAACATAATTATATTCTTATATGGGGTTTTTGTAAAGTAGCCAATGAATTACTTGCTGAGCAGAAATGAAGTAACACTAATGACACATCAACCACGATTTCAACAAAGACAATCAAACCTGTGGGTCAGCAAAACTTAAAATTAAAAAGAAAAACATGTTAGAGATGCAACTAGAGACAGAATCAGACAGTGTAACTGATAAAAGGAACACGTTCGCTTATATTCCTCTGATTTGGACAGATTACCTGACAGACAGAACGCACCTCCATCAGAGCTAGCTACTAGTTTGTGGATTAAGGTAAACATTTCCTAACATGTACAGTAAGACTGTATCTGATGCTTCCTGTCAACGCCTGTTTACGCTTACGGCCTCTGAATTTGAGCTCATCCAGGAGTTGGATATGTATTCTTTAGTAGTGGGGTGATGTTTTATTTACATTATTCAAGTAGTAGTTTTGACCTTTAAAGATACAAAATTATGATTGCTGTACATGGTATGCATTGAGAACTAAAATGTGTTTAATGTCAATAAGCAACATAATACATAGTGTGTGTAGATTATTGATCTGTGCTATTGTGCATGGTGCACGTATGCACGTGAAGGTAAGGGTCTTCAGGGAATTTGTGCCAAGGGCCCATTATCATGAAAATCTGTCTGGATTGGACTCACCAAGTTAATTGCTGACATCTGGGAAAACATCAGCATGAAAAAGTCTGTAAGGGCAAGACACACAAGCAGGAACCCGGAAGGTGCTCACGCTACCTGTGCGATCTGGGAGCAGCTTATTTGTTTTATGTTTGTTTGTGTGAACCCCTTCTAACTTTTATCGCCTTGGAGTTTATGTGGAAGTGTTTTTAATCATGATCATCAATCATTTGCTGCACTTTGGACTCTTTTAAGCCAATTTGCCTGCGGACACCATGATGGCAGTGGCGAGGCTGTCAACAGGATCACCTACAGCCAAGAGTTACTCCTTTGCCCTTCGACCACTAGCAGTAAGGCTGCATTCAGATAGAATCAGGCGAAAATGCTGATTTTCCCATTAATTTGAACGGGGCTACTGTGTTCAGACTGCGGCGGTGTGGGCCGCAGGGGGTGACGGAAAAAAACGCAGTGGCCTGTGGCAAAAAGTTTAAACAGAATCAACTTTTGGAGGCGGCAGCCAATCACACTGGCAATCAGACCGGCAGACGTCCATAGAGAGAGGGAAGAGGGAAGGCGTTCAACACAGACTGAGGAAAAATGGACTAAGCAACAGACGCCAGCTCCCACCGCTCCCAACTATTCATCTCTCAAATCCATTTGCAACAAGGTAGATGAACTGGAAGCTTATTCCAGATGTAAGCCTGACTTTAGAGAAACATGTCTGCTGGCTTTCACCGACACATGGCTTGGAGGCACAGATCACAACGAGGATCTACACTTAAGCGGCTTTGGGTACCCTGTTCAAATGGACTGGTCGCCTCTCATAACAAACAAATCCACTAGAGGCAGAGTATGCTTCTACATTAATGAGAGGTACTGTAACACTGTCGTGTTGAGCTGCTATCCATCTAACTTCGCTCCTTCTACCTGCCGAGGGAGTTTCCCCTGCTCTTCTTCACCTTTGTTTACATTAATCCACGGGCAAACGTCTCTTCAGCCACTCAGCTGATCGCCAAGATGACCAAAAGACTGGACACTCTTTCACCTGACGCTTCAAATTTCATTTTAGGAGATTTGAATCACTGCCAGGTACATAAGTCATTTGTGGGTACTTCCTAGTGTACTTCTTCTGCCAATCTACATCCCATCTGTAAGGGACAAGAGGAAACAGTAAAAACTGTGAAATGCTGGATGGAAAACAGCATTGACAGTTTACAAGCTTGCTTTGATTGTTTAGATTAGGATGTCTTCTATAGCTCATACTCTGACTTAAATGAACTGGCACAAACTGCTACATATCCTTCTGTGTGGATACCAACATTACCTGTAAAAACATGACAGTCTTCCCTAATAACAAACCACGAGTCACTAAAGAACTAAAATATGGCATAAACAAGAAGAAAAGCATTTTTATACATGGAATAGCCAGGGAAAAGAATGGCCAAAGAAGTGAATGAGATAAGAAAAACTAAAAGAAGCGGTGAGGGGAATCAAATCCATGTCCTCAATCACTCAGAAAAGTCAACAGTGACAGGAAACCTCTTAAAATTGAGGGCATAAATTATGCCAATCTCCCAAATATTTTAAAAGATTTTTAAAACATTAAAAGCTTTGAAAAACATGACTTTTCAGAAAATATCTCTCTCCTTATTGAGTCTCTCTCTTCTGTGATAGCAGAAGCCCCTGGTCCAGATCACATTTGTGAGCGCACATTGCGATACTGTGCAGACCAGTTTAGCGGTGTCTTCCAACATATTTTCCATTTGGAAAAAGCCCATCTTGGTGATTTCTTTAGTGTGCTGAACAAGAGAGATCAAATGTAACACCAAGATTCTTGGCTGTCAAACTTTGAGAAATCATCAGTGTAGCAGTGGAAATTAATTCCATGACTGTGTGTAATTTGGCCAAGATTTGAAATATAAAGAGAGGAGAGCAGAAGACCAAGAACAGAGCCCTGAGGTACTCCATATTTCACATCAGAAAATTTTGATGTAGTATTATTACAGGAAACTAGGTGGAACTCCACACTTCTACATCCGGCATTGGCACTTAATGTTGAAATTGAACATACATTGGTAGTACAGAATAGACATCATATCAGTGACATATAAAGTAAACTGAGTTTCAACAGACAAGCTTACAGATTCAAATCATTTCAAGAATTTTTAGGAGGAGGTTAGTCCTCTCAGCACTGGTATGACGTCTTTGAATGCAACTAAATCCCCTGGGAAGAAAGAGGCCCATTGGAAGTTGAAAGCAGCAGCAGATGCTGAAGCTGGTAGATAATGACTGGTTTTCCAGGGCTTGATTGCAGCCATTCATATTCAGACTGCTGAGGTCAAAACTTGGTCCTTGCTCTTAACAAAAGCTGCAGCCAAGTGGATTTTTAAAAATGTCATTCACTCAGCTGGAGGGTTTAGATAGAGGATGTATATTGTCATCCCAAGCTCTATATCCAGGATTTTATTGTTGAATAACCGGAACAACCTTTTTTGCCTCAAAAACACTCTTGAGCATGAAATAGAATGTAAAGCACTCAAAACAGTGTCTGATTCTCATCACGAGCATACTGATCTGTGTTGAAATTGTGTGCAATAACAGAGTAAGGAGTACAGCCAGCTGACAGCAGCATGGCAGGTATTATTTATGTACAGTGATGACTGAGGAGCTGGCAGTTTAAATGGACCACCCTGTTAGAAGAGGAAAATGTGATTGTTGGCTCATCTGCTCAGCTGATGTGGCAAACATTACTAATGTGTTCAGTCAAATGTTGTAGCTTCCACAACAATAGCTGTTGATTTGAATGCAGGAAATTGGAAACATTGGGTGCATGGGTCAGCCAACACCAAACTGCAGCAGAGTGAACAGGCTGTGGCTGGGGTGGGTATTGTCTTTTTGTGTCCTTTGAGCTGTGTGCAGGCAGCTCACCTCACTGATATCACTGATGCTTGGTATTATTGCTCCTCTGTAAAAGTTAACAAGAACTTGGCACAGGAATTTTGAAATACAGCCATTTCTGAGCTTTCTTTACCAGGGTGGAGACGTGTGATGTCCATGACAGGTTCACTGTGATGTGATTAAAACTGCTTGGTTGCTCTTTGATGCTGATTCCCAGGAAACTAAAACTGCTCACCTGCTCCACATCAACTCCACTGATGTAGACATGAGTGTGTGTCTTTGCCTCCTTTTTTCTAAAATCAATGATCAGCTCCTTAGTTTTATTGACATTAAGCAGTAGGTTGTTCTCTGTGCACCACCCTGCATGATTATTAATTTCCTCTCATTGTTGTTTGAAATCCGGTTGACTGGTAGCGTCATCTGCAAACTTCACAACATTCTCTCCATGTTGGGGGTTGCATTCGTGGGTGTACAGAGTGAACAGGAGGGGGCTGAGCACACAGCCATGTGGGGCTCCGGTGTAGCACTAGAGTGGAGGAGGTGTGACTGCAAATCCAAACAGACTGGTTTCTGTGAGCAAGTCCAATATCCAGTTGCAGAGTGTAGTACTCATTTTCAAGGTGTGCGAAGACTGAGTGGAGGTCAGTGGAGATGGCATCCTCTGAGGATTTGTTGGCTCTGAATGACTCTTGGTCCAGGGTATTGTTTTCCCTGGTGGGGGTGTGGACGTGCTGGTGGAATTTAGGTAAAACAGTTCTGAGGTCTGTTTGTTCAAAATCTTCAGCTTCAATAAAAATACTATCCAGTTGTTTTGTCAAGTCACTGATGACCTCATACAGTTCCTGCAGTGCAAGACAGGTAAGTTCCAAGTCAAGACCAACAAATCTCACGTCAAATTCCAGTCAAGACAGGTAATTACCAGGTCAAGATCAACAAGTCCAAAGTCAAGAATAAGTCCTAAACTTTATGTTTTTAGTCTTTTTTAATTTTGTCAAGTCAAGTCTAAAGTAATCATGAGTCCTAGTCACGTGACTCGAGACCAAAATCCAGTAGTGTTCTGCAAGTTTCCACTACAAGTGCAAAGTAACACTTGACATTATTTACAAGAAAGGTCTCTTCCATGAAAGATAGATAAATATACTTAACTAAATAGATTTGAAGCATAAAAATATGCTTCAGATTACGCATGTATTGTGTGAGCAAAACATGAGCCGTTACAACTGAAACGTTTCTGAGACAGACAACTGAAAAACGTGGCTGAAATGCCTCCTGTGTAGGCAAGCCTTTAGTTTTGTTTTTGTTCTTTGTCAACCATCTGATGTTGTTCTTTCTCACCTCATCACATGAGTAACAAATTCTACTCAGATGTGATGAGAAGTGTTTTCTAGTCATACTTACCAGTTGATAATCTTGGATGTGCAAGAGACACACTGCAAAACCAAAAACGTGTAAATGAACAGCTTCCATGTGATTCTGCCCCTCTGCCTCCTCCTCCTGACATTTGATCAGTCACAGAGAACCAATATCCAGGTTGATCAGTGTCTTGTAATTATACTGAGGTAACACACTGATAAGGGGCCAGCCTGCTGCTCGCTCGCTATCTGACCGGATGTTAAATAAGACACATACATACAACAACACTGACCATGTTTTTGCATTCACAGTGACCTGCCTTAACCCTTCAGAAAAAGTCAATATCTTCACCACAGCACCCCCAATGGATGGTACAGGGAAACGGCAGATTAAAATCATATTAAAGCAGAGTAGATTGGATTTCAGTGAGAGAAGCTGTGAAGTGGAAGCCTCTTACGGCCTTCACCTGGGAAAAAACTAAGTGCTGAGATGTTTCTGCAGGATAATTAATTGAAAAGGTGTCATCTTGTGTGCAGACTTGTAGAATCCAGATGTGAGCTGGTAGACAGAATGAGCATCTAGGACTGTTTTCAGAGAAGAAATCTTTTCACACCTCATTATCTACAGACCGTCACCCAGGGTGCTGCATATATCCAGAACTGTTTTGTACTTCGAGGAGTTTTGGAACTTCTCCATAGTACTTCTTTCTTGAAAAATGTATTTTCCTACATCTCTGCAATCCCATGGTTAGGCTTTCTCCAAGCCAATCGCAACTATACTTTCATCCCTACTTAAACTACATAAACTGGAACCCATGTTCACTTCCAATTTGTGAATTATAAGGCTAAATGAAATGCACAGATAACTAAGAAAGATAGTTGCTCTGAGAGAAAAGTAAAGGTCGGGGAATAGTTCTATCAAACACTTAAATCATCACAGTGAAAGCAGCCAGCCTGACTATCAATATCCATTACTGCTGAAATCCTATGGAGCGCATATGGTACCCTGCCAAAAGGACAGCAAACTATCAATTAAAATTGTCTACAAATGCCAAACATTTCACTGTGTTTTATCTGTACTGACAAGATAACCACAAGGTTGTCACCACAAGTTAGCCCAGTGAGGGCTAAAGACAAGACTGCAAGACAAACCAGTTCTGCTGCACAGATTTTTTTTAATATCACCATAAAAAAAGATGACTAAATGTCTCTGTCTCTTTCTTCCCCTCTCCAACATGCAAATCATTTAATAAGCAATCTGTCTTAAAGTAGACCAACTATTACAGACATTATCCATTTACTTTTATCTGGCGGTGATGGAGTGGATCATTTGTTCCTTGCCTGGCTCCTTTCATATTGCTTCATTGGTGACACATAAACCTGGCACACTCCTTAATGGGATCTCATCCATAATGTTGAATGAGGGGGACAATCATTTCATGTGAAGAGATTAAAAATATGATCTCTAACAAGGGCCCCTGCTGTCCAAGTTGACTCCCCGGGGTCTAATAAATTGGAGGGATGAGAAGGGCCTCCAGATGTGGATGTCTCTGTCAGGAATCTGAATGTATGATAGTGTCTCTACTGTCAGCCTGAAAGTCAGCCTAACCACCTAGACCATTACTGACTTTTTTTTTTTTTAATTTCCTTTCCTTTCAGTTAAAACCATTACAGACATGGTTGGATAATGAAATGATAGGTCCCAGGCACACACTTACAGTTTAGAGGCCCTTTGACCCATATCTTTAATCCATCCATGCACCCATCCAACAGGACATTAAAGCTTTGCTTTTTAAAAATGTAAACATTTTGATATGCAATTCTAATGTAATATTCAGAGCAACATATTGCTGCGACCATGACACAATAATTCTGCTCAGATCCTCGTTATAACAAGTTTTTACAGGATCAAGTTCACGCTATTATGACATATTTCACGTATTGTTAAAACAAAAAGCTCAGTGTAAAATTTTACTTTTGTGTGAAAATGGAGGAAGTTGAAAATGTTTTTGCTAATCTGATAGATGAAACATGTTAACACCAAAATATAGGCCTATGATGGAACCAATATGACGACAGAACAAATCAAACCATCAGGAGACCAAGACCCCGTAAACGCTCATCAAATGTGTTGCTGTACTCTCAGCTGGAGGTAGGTACTGGTATTCTTTGAACCCCGTTTTTTTAGCCTAAATTTGTTTTGGCACCATTAAAAGTATGCCGAATTAAGTGTTAGCATTTCCTGTTTGCAATGTACCAATAGATGTAATGACCACTATCACTGGATTACTTAAAACTTCAAAAACAATTAAAAATGTGATGATTCCCATGGCTTTCTGTTTTGGCTTTGTCCTGTGGAATGTCCATGTCTATTACTGACCATATCCTGTAATTTCCGGGATGGTTAAAATGCTGTCCGGAACTATTAGTTAAATTAAAGATGAGCTCAGTATATATTTTATTCCCCACCTCTCCCTGTGATGTTAATCCTGTCAGAATGAGTTCACCAGGAACTCCTGTTCTTCATGTAATTTATGTTTTCTCTTGCAGCCAGCATTATGAAAAACATACTGCCACAACAATAGTAACACTAACACACAAACTAACACATATTCCAGGAGGACACTAGTGGAGCTTTAACTTGTAGAGTCACAAATGTCAAAGTGGTAAATACCATTGGTAAATGCAGGTTAGTTCAGTAACACAGGTTTACAAGACAGTGACATTTCATTTCAACACAAATGACAAACACTGCAGTAGGCTAATAGTTTTTGTCTCCATAAAACAACTTCCATTTCTCTGTCACAATGTGTATAAATGACTGTAACAACCTACATGTAGTGGTGAACTGCATGTCAGGCTGTAAGCATGAACAGAGTTTATTTCTGCTGCTGTTAACATGATCAAACACTTGACGTATACAGCTTGGTCATGTGATAATTTTCCAACTGACATACTTTAACCTCATCGAGTTTTTATCAAGACGTCCCTGACATCCATGAAGGCATCATAAACCACGGGTGGCCTTTTTAGACACAAATGGCTTCATCTTCCTGCTCCTCCTCCTCCTCCTCCTCCTACGCTGCAGGAAAATCACTGATTGTCCTCCACTGTTCCTGTACAGTCACATAATCACAGCAGCTGCCCTTCAACATGCCCTCAGTTGATGTTACATTTACATTTTACTACTTTAGCTGACTCTCTTATCCACAGTGACCTACTCTGAGTGCAAACGTACACTTTACTGTAATTCCTAGATCAACAATATTTAGATGATCTGTAATAAAGCAGCAGGTTCCTGCACTGACCTCTGCCATCTTATCCCACAACAAAATTGCACCATTAACATGACACATTAATAATAGTAAACATTCCACAAATGATCCACAACATTATGAAAATTATGTACACTGTGATGCTAATTAGAAGATGAATTCTAAATGCAGTGGTGTCCATGGCACCCAAGAGACCAGATTGTATTGTCAGGTTTACTAAAGACTTCAAGGTTCTTTGTTACAGGCTCTGTAATACTCAATGTTTGGAAGAGAGGTCGACCGATAGTGGATTTTTTAAAGGCCGATATAATAACGATAGTTTGGAGCAGGAAAAAGCCGATAGCTGATTAATTGGCCGATAACACCCCCCCGGCCCCTGTATGTAGCTGTTTTATTCACAGTAACGAGTGTAAGACAACTGCGCCTGTCTAGAATGAACCAAAAAAACAAAGATTCTTGTAGAAATTTGATGTTTATAGGTCCAAGAGAACAAATCATGCGCTTTCAATCATGAAGATAATCTCATAATTGTGCACTTATATTGCAGACAGTGATTTTATTTTTTCAATTTTTCATGAATTTAATATGTATGAACTGTCTTTGGTATTCTGAATGGCTAATATATTACATTAAGCAATATATTTTACTCACTCTCACCGGACTCACTGTCTCACCTAACTTCCTCCTTTGCCCCCGTCATAATTACTAATAATTAATTATTAAAAAATACGGATGTATTTTTGGGGAGGACAGTCTCCAAAAGTCACATGATTGGGTGTGAACATAAATTAGGACCAGGCAGAATGGGGGTGGGGTTAATCATGTCATCCTCTTTTTCAAATCTGCAAAAACAATTTTATCTCACCCGTTTCCTCAGAATGACTCAAGAACTCATAGACACCAGTAAAATTTCACCACATATGTATATTGAAACCTGATAAAGATTCCACCCTTCAGTTATTGCCCCATTAATCAGTGCAGACATAGAAATCATCAGTAAAGCGTTATCTATCGAAACTGTTACTTAAACAGGTTTTATCAAAGGCAGACATGCACACAATAACACAGGAAGGCTATTCAACATAATTCATAGAATGACGAGGAAACAATTCTAGTATCATTAGATGCAGAGAAAGCCTTTGATAGAGTCAGTTGGACATTTTTATTCGCCACACAAAAATTGTGTTTGGGAATTCATTTAGCAGCTGGATAAAAACACTGTACAACTCACCAAGGGCCACAGTGACAATTACCGGGCTAACATCATCAAATTTCACACTGCACAGGGGGACGAGACAAGGATGCCCACTTTCTCCTTCCCTTTTCGCCATCTACATTGAACCCCTTGCTGCAGCTGTCTGCCAGAAGAATCACATAAAAGGTGTCCAATCCATCAGAGTAAATCATAAAATAAGTTTATATGCAGGTGTGTTTCTCCCAAAATATATTTGCTGTGGCATGTTAGTAGTAAATTAATGTAATTTCTGGGAGACAGGAATAAGTTGGCAGATCCTAACATGCTTTATGAATTCTTTTTGTAATGGTCATACGGCTCACAATGAAAGACAATGACTTGCTGATAGGTGGGCCAGATCAGAGAACAATCATACGGGTCGTTGAAGAAGTGAGCCATATCAAATGACATATTCTGTCATTTAGTTATGAGGACTTATTAGATTTAAACTTGTTGGATTAGCTTTCTGCTTGTACTGGAAGGATGCCATGTTCATGTTTTAATAATGCATTTTTTACTGGCTCTAAAAACAAATTCCCTCTCAATCTAAAAGACTGTTTCTACAGTGTGAAATCAAAATGCTCAACAGGACTGCGGGACAATAATGAATCCAAAGACTTTAACCTAGAATGGCTCTGGGTGTTGTTTCACTCCTCTGACAGCTTTGTTTGGGGAGTGGTGTTGGTTATCCATTTCCACCTTTGGGTGAGGAATAGTGTCAGTTATCTATTTCCACTCCTGATCCTTTTGCTGTATACCGGCAGCTGAGGGAGTAATTCCACAGTATGTGAAACAGCAGAAACAGAAGGCTTTGATTAGAGCCTCCTAATGGCAAAAGGATCTGCTTTCCCAAAGATACATTCCACTCAGAAAACATGGCTTTAGTCAGTTAAACAGGTCTAAATAAATGGCCACATCCTTTTCACTTTCTTAAGAAAAAAAAAAAAAGTAAGTTCTCCCATCACTGGCAGAAAGCCTTGGTTTGATTGCCAAATCTGATGCCTGCAGCATTTAAATCTCAAGTGCTGTTCTAATTTATGCACCTAATGAAAGTGAAAGTGAGATTAAAAAAGTCAGTTCCTTGAAATTTGGTTGTGATAGAAATGAAGATTAGTCACTTAAAAAGAAAGCTTTTCACTCTTACTCTGTTTTAGAAGCGAGCCTTGACCCTGACTACTGCTCTGAATTGGAGTTTAAAAATACTATTTAAACTGTTCAACAAATTCCAGACAAGATTCACTTTTGAGTGTTTTTATTCATTTTTTCCACCCCAGCTCTTTTTGAGACAAAAGGAGCTTTTGAAAGGGAAGGGCACTGTGTCAGGGTGTTCTTTCAGATTATGTTATATTATAAAACATTATGGCCAAATAAAATCTAAGCAGACAATGCTCATGCACAACTTTCCTTCACCAAATCAGCAAGGAAAATATGTTTTATAATTCAACAATTTATCCTCTACTCCTTTTACTAATTGTGTTTCCTTAAATGAAAAGTTAATTTTATTTGTAAGATTATTTAGCAAAAATAAATGCAAAAACAGAAACGATGGAATAGTAGCAATGCAATTTTTTAAATAAACAATAATATGGGCTGATGGACAGATAGTTCAGTTTCAAAAGATGGTTTAAAAGTTCTGATGTGGGCAATCTGACATTGACCATTTGGCAGACGTACTGAGGAACTCATGAGATCCCTGCTGATTGTTGTACACCAGTGATGAAACCTGTGATCATTTTCTGAGAACTAAGTAACCACTCAAGTGTAGATTAAGTGAATCATTCTACTTATTTTAAATATACAAAAATACGTAGACATTTTAAAGACAAAAAAGGATTCAAAGGAATGGTCAAAATCAGAGCAGCAGAGATATCCTGACTATTTTAAAAAACACTTTGTTGAAGGAACCTTTAAAGCAGTGGTTATTCACCACTGAAGTCCTTGTAATAACATGCCTCAAGGACCTCCTCCCAGAGGGAAACTGCTGGTCAATTGTGACTCCAACTGTACATGTAGAAAGACACATTTAAGTAATTTATCCTGGTAAATACATCTGGAATATAAACTAAGTACTCATTCACCTTTGTTGTCAGAAAATAGAAATACCCAGTGTCATGTTATGTTTTAATAATATGCAGCTTCCCTACTTGAAAGAGACTGATGCATCAACCTGAAGGTTTTTAACTGGATTTCACACAATGACCAAACAGTTTTTCTCCTTTTATTTTGGCAGGTTCAGCAGTTTAGTTTGGTAGTTCAGTTAGATAGTTCCATTGAGAAAAAACATATACATATATGCTATTGCAAATAAATAGGCAACATAAAATGTTTAACATTAAACATCGGTGCCTCATTTCACCTAATTAATTTTATTTTTTCTACATTAAATGCAAATAAAGCTATTGTCCACTGCTGTCATAACTCTTGGCTTAACATCAGGTATTGTTTGTTATAATATTTTTTATTCAGAGTAATATTAAATTATGCAGTCCTTTTAATCAACCATTTTTCAAGCCATCATAAGCCCATAACATGCTATAGCTAAAAGCCTATGCACCTATTGCACCATTCGTAGTTTTATCATTCATTATTTCAAAATGAAATGTAAACCAGAATGTACTTCAAATGCAATTAACAAACAATCCACACTTTTTTATCATCACCATTCCCTGTGCTTCTACTTGACAAACATCATCAGATTCACAAATAGATACAAGCAATAGACAATAGATTATAGCAAAGAGACAAACCATCTTGCACGCATGAACACTACAGAGTTTAAATTATCGAGCGACATGTAAATGGGCTACTGACCCCCATGACGTAAAGCTAGCGCATACCCAAACTGGTTTGGTACCAGCAGTGATCTTCACCAGGAAAAGTCTCTAAAGCTACGTATTTAAAAGTTCAGCATCTTACCAGCTGCCTCTCTGGGTTTTGTATATTTATCAGTCCTGCACAGTCTTACCACAGATAAAAACTGTTAAGAATTTCTTGACAGCGTCTTCTCCTAGCACGGTGTTTGTTAGCACGGTGTTCGTTTACTTCCGGACTCCCCATCTGTTCTTCAGCAGGTAGTAAGACAACCAGCTGCCTGAGGTCCCTGTGCAGGATAGTGGCTTGGATCTTCTCTTTTCGTCCATCAGAGGTTTGATGGCTTGTTTTTGCTTGTTGTAATATAGAGGGACAGTCAGAAGAAACTGTGTAAACGTTAAGCCTTTTTTGAAGCCAACTATACAACGAGAGTAGTAGGTTGGATGCCGGTAACTTATTTATCATTTTGCGGTTTTGTGAAACTTTATACTGCAGCGCTAGTTCAGCTAGCTTTGTTGTTATATGGAAGCCCGTTTGGCTCCTTGCCGGTGTGTGTGTGTGTGTGTGTCTGTGTGTGTGTGTGTTGCTGTTGTATCTAACAGACATGCCCTGACAGTAACGTTATAGCTACGTATGAAAAAGAAATGGTCAAACTGCAGGAATTCATTGGCTTGGCAACGTTATGTAACTTTGATTAGCAGCAGCTAACTTGCTCAGAGGGGTTAGAAGCTCGCGCACAATGCATCCCGGTACATGTAGGTACTGCCGGTACGGCTCAGCGAGCAGGACGACTCTGTTTTTTCGGTCAACATAGCACTCACATATTGAACACAGTCACATTGTACTTTATGTTTAGTGCTAATCAGCAGAGGTTCATTCCCCTTTTTTGTGGACATTGGTAGCCTACCAAAATCTGCCACTGAGGTAAACGCTATTTGAACACTACAGTGCACAATGACCGACAACCACTGCGCAACCAGAACACAATGTAGCTGTGTTCAGTGGACAGTGCGTTTTAGCCTAATGCACACATGACAGAGAGTTTTTCTTAAGTGTGTCACTTTTAATCCTTTAATTTCAGTGATCAATAGTGTTACTGGTCTCAGCTTGTGTGATACTGTGCAGTGTATATTTTTCTGTATTTTATGTTGAAAGCTGGGAGCTGAACATGGTATACAGCATTTCATCCAACAGAGAGGTTTCTCTAAATGATGCTCCCTGCCTGGGTGGGTTCTGTCCTGACCCGGACAACAATTAGGCCATTGCTCCAGGGTTACAGCACAACACATTCTGAGCTTCACTGCAATGTCTATTGTGCTTTTCCTTGCCTGTACGTGTGTGTGTGTGTGTGTGTGTGTTTGTGTGCATGGTGCGTGTACGCATGCTCATGATTGCTCTTTTTCACACCCTCTGCATGTGGATAAATCTGTTAAGTACAATCAATACACTGAAACTCAACTATCATTGCTGGAGCTTCTAGTCAGCACTTAGGAGAGAGGAGGGCTGGGGGCTATACTGTTTAAGTACCACTAAACCATGCAATCTGTGTGTGTGTATGTGTTTGTGTTTGTGTGTGTGTGTGCGTGTGTGTGTGGAGGGGGTGTGCTGGTACTGTGAGACCAGGCATTGTGCATTGTGTGGATAAAAACTCCTACAGTGGTCAAAAACTGTGTTTGAAATATCCTTGGCATCTTGAAGATTATCCAAGACTGGGCTCAGTCCAGTTCACACTGATTGTTAGCTCAATAGACATTACAACACAAGCCCATTATGAGCACATTAAAGGGATAACCTGAATAAATATTAGACCTCAAAAAATTAAAAGTGTCAACAGACTTTGTCTGTAATCTGATGATTAGTTTGGTGACAATAGTATTGTAAAAGTCACAGCTCTGTTGAGCCATGTATTCCTATAGACCTCAGTAGTAACGACTTCATGAGCTTCTTTAATGATAAAATTCTAACTATTAGAGACAAAATTCAGCACCTCCTGCCCTCAGTTGGTACTGACTTATCTTAATACACAGGAACCTTAGAAACAACTGTAAAACCTGATGTACATTTAGACTGCTTTTCTCCCATCAACCTTAATCAGCTAACTTCCATGATTTCCTCATCTAAGCCATCAACGTGTCTCTTAGACCCCGTCCCAACTAGGCTGCTTAAAGAAATTTTACCCTTAGTTAGCATTTCTTTACTAGATATGATCAATCTGTCCTTATTAAAAGGCTATGTGCCACTGTCCTTTAAAGTAGCTGTAATTAAACCTCTTCTTAAAAAGCCCACTCTTCATCCAGGGGTTTTGTCAAATTATAGACCTATATCTAACCCTCCTTTTCTCTCCAAGATCCTTGAGAAAGCAGTCGCCAATCAGTTGTGTGACTTTCTACACAACAATAAGCTGTTTGAGGATTTTCAGTCAGGATTTAGAGTGCATCATAGCACAGAGACAGCACTGGTGAAAGTTACAAATGACCTTCTAATTGCATCTGACAAAGGACTTGTCTCTGTACTTGTCTTACTAGATCTTAGTGCTGCATTTGATACCATTGACCATCACATTCTATTACAGAGACTAGAACATTTAATTGGCATTAAAGGCACCGCACTAAGCTGGTTTAAATCCTATTTATCAGATCGATATCAGTTTGTACATGTTAATGATGAATCCTCTATGCATACCAAAGTTAGTCACGGAGTTCCACAAGGTTCTGTGCTTGGACCAATTCTGTTTACCTTGTATATGCTTCCTTTGGGCAATATTATTAGGAAGCACTCCATAAATTTTCATTGTTATGCAGATGATACCCAATTATATTTATCGATCAAGCCAGATGAAACTAATCAATTAGCTAAACTTCAAGCATGCCTGAAGGACATAAAAACCTGGATGACCTACAAGTTATTGTACTTGGCCCCGAACACCTTCGAAACACATTATCTAAAGATATAGTTTCTCCAGATGGCATTGCCCTGGCCTCCAGCGACACCGTAAGGAATCTTGGAGTTATCTTTGATCAGGATATGTCCTTTAACTCCCACATAAAACAAACTTCAAGAACTGCCTTTTCTCACTTACGTAACATTGTAAAAATCAGGCACATCCTGTCTCAAACAGATGCAAAAAAACTAGTCCATGCATTTGTTACGTCTAGGCTGGATTATTGCAACTCTCTATTATTAGGCTGCCCCAATAAGTCCCTTAAGACTCTCCAGCTGATCCAGAATGCTGCAGCACGTTTACTGACAAGAACCAGAAAAAGAGATCATATTTCTCCAATATTAGCTTTTCTACACTGGCTCCCTGTAAAATCCAGAATATAATTTAAAATCCTTCTCCTCACCTTCAAAGCCCTAAATGGTCAGGCACCATCATATCTTAAAGAGCTCATAGTACCCTATTACCCCACTAGAGCACTGCGC